>JAJIBD010025186.1:0-215605 GCA_021461705.1 Cryptotis parvus
GAGAGGCTTGAGAAAAAACAGGCTTGTAGGTATGGGAAAGGCATAAACACAATAGCAAAACAAACAAGAGCAACAAAAACTGAAAAGCAGACCTTTCTCCAAAGTAACAATGAATTGGGAGACGGTCCTAGAAAATGACGAGTATTCATCTTAGATCATAACACAATTATTCTAATGTTGCAGAGCCCCATGGTTACCTTCAAGTACAAAGTAGTAGCCAGAGTCACTGGAATCAGGGTATTAAAAGGGAAGCTGACTTGGTCAGCAAAGAATTTTAGCTTTGACAGGCTCTTTATCTTCAGAGCTAACCAAGATCTGAGCATCTTAGAAGCCTACTGAAAACACATCTTGAAGCAGTAAACAAGGGTAGAGTAGGAAGAATGGGAGTTGGAACCTGCGGTTTGCCTCCCGGCTGCTGGGAGTGATCTTAGGCCCTGCCTCTTCCTATTAAGTACTGTGTCTTTTATTTGGCCCTGAGCAGACCCAGGTAATTGCAGTAGACTCCCTCCATCTGCAGGCTTCCTCTTCACTCCTATCTCCACAACTGACCCATCAACACTAGCCTTGCCCTGATCAAGGTGCCTTTCCTGTTCATGAAACCATTGTCCTGAAACAAGTGGGACCAGGAGAGTGGAGGTATCGAATTTTTTTTTGTTCTTCCCCATTCCCATATGTCACTCAAGTGAAGAAATGTTATCACAACGTGAAATAAAGTCCAGGTTGTTCGCATACACTCCCCACCCTAGTTATCATGCATTGAGTGCTAGGACATTTTAGCAGCTACACTTGTGTGAATTTACATATATGTTTTCTGACTTAAGCATATCCTTAGAACTACATGTGTAGAGTTTACACTAATAGGAAGTGTAATGACATTTACCTTAGAAAAATGTTAAGGGAAGCAATGATCCAATGATTCAATGCAGAAAAAACAACTCTAACTGTTGGGGATGCTGGGGTCCCCAACAGTGCCGGGAGGCGAAGTTCCCTTCTACCTCTGAAGCCAGCGGGGAATGGATGAAGACTCAGGAATCTGATGCAGTTTTAAAAGGCTTTACTTATCACAGGTTCAGGTATACAAATCAACAATAGGAAAACCCCTGTGCTTAGGATTCCTGGCTAGAACCTCAGCCACGTGTAGGCCAAAATGGCAGCCACCACATGTTAAGGCCCTGTAAAAAGGAGACAAAGACAAGACTCCCAAGAAGGGTGCAAGCTCACAAAAGAGAGAGCCCAAAAAGAGAGAGCAAGAGAGAGGAAGCAGGCTAGTTTTATACCCCTGCAACTCAGACCTCCCTCCCACTATTATGGGAAGCAGGGAGGGTCAAATGCCCTCAGGTAATTTCTCCCAGCACCTCACCTAAGCCCTTTTATATGCTAATGTCTTGAGCCAAGATCTGCCTGGAAAAGCCTTTATAGGGTAGAGAAGGGGGTTTCTGAGATGGCATGTCTCTGTACCAAAGACTAACACTAATGCCAGTTAAATATTTCTCCAAGCCTTCACAAGTCTCATCTACTTCATGGTAGTTTTGTATTTTAGTTGCCTTTGAGTTATCAGGGAGCCCTGCTTGCTTGCTTGCAGGCAAACAGCATTTCTCTCTGGTCTAATTACTTAGAGATCCAACGTGGCCAGGCAAATATGCTGGTAAGATCTAGCTAGTCCCACGATGATTGTGGTAGCATGGGAGAATATTTATACCAGCTAGTACAGAATACATGGTCAGATAAACTGCCACATTTAAACTACCCCCTTATCTACAAAGTGATTTGCAGGAGGCAATCCAGAGCAGATGCAGAGGCTCTTAGAGGAGTCCTGCAACATCTAACTTCCTAAAAAAAGAATAATCACTATTGCAAAATACTCAACAAATCAGTATTTGTTCCCATCTACATGCTTAGCCAATTGCTTAAATCACCCTTCAGACTTCATCATCCTATTGAAGGTTATTATCCCTCTCTGGCTATGATACTCCACTGTACCACTTTACCTCCTTACAGCTTCCATTCTCAGACATGTATTTCAAATTTTTCAGGAACAGCTGGTTGCAATTTGTAGGTGTCTTAAAAAAGTTTCCCTTAAATAAATAAATAGTTTCCCTTAAAAACTTGTAGTTTAAAGAACTCTGCTTTTATTAAATAACATCTTAAATTTTTAATCTTTTCTTTACAGGTTACCTAGACCACTTTTGATTAAGAAAGCTGTAGAAAGTCAGTAACTGCCACAAGTGAATGCCAGGCGGTGGCACATATCAATTTTCCAAAGTTCTGATCTGCAGGTGTTTGAATGCACTGTTTGGGGTCTCTGCTCGGGGTCTCTGCTCACACTTGTTGGAATCGAAATTTAGTCCACAGATCACTTTTCCCAATATTTCTTTGTAAACCCATCATCATTCTTACAAAAATGTTTTACGGTCCTTAGAGTGTTCTATACTTAGGTCAGACCAAAGTTGGTGCTCAGCCTGAGAGTCATTCACCAGTGCAATGAGGGACTGGGTTATTGGTCGATTTTGGCTTCCAGTTTTCAGCACCAACTACTGGCAGACAGACCTGCCCCTTTTCATCAATGTTTGGGTGATAGGTCTTTGTTTTAAATGTGATCTTAGGGGTTTGAATGGGTAATCTGCTGGAAAGTTTATTTTGATTCTGAAGGCCCCTTATTATAAGGAGGATTGTCAGAAACAATAATCTCTTGCCAAGTCAATAAATTAGCTTCATCAGCCTGGATATTACAGAAGTTTTTCTTCCACATTTGTGGATTTTTTCAAGTTCCTTCATCAGCCTCCTGCTGGCCGCCATCTTGGATCTGGTCAACTTTGCTTTTTTATAACTCATGTCATTAGAAGGAAAATGGTGCTTCCATGTGTTCTCAGAGAATATCTTGCTTATCTTCTGCCCCCTCCTTGGTAAAAGCCCTTTAATGTCTACCTCTCACTGGAATCTGTTACTTGGATATTTCAAAGCATGACCTCTATCGAGTTCTCCTATTCAATATCTTTTTTTTCAGAAACTCACTCAAAGCACTCTATGAAACTCAGACAAACACAGGAGTCTACACACATGTTTAGTAGCCAAGAATTACCTTGCTGGGACTTCACTATTTTAGCTCCATATTCTACTCTGTTCTCACAGGTTTATCCAAAATGCACTTCTGAGTGCCCACTTAATTTCCCAGCCAAGAAAAACACCAATTTCTAAAGGGCAAAATCCTTTTCTGTAAAAGGATAGGATAGTAAGTATTCAAGTCATTGGAAACCTTAGGATCTCTGTCTCAACCATAGAACTTTAACTAGAGTGGTGAAAGAAGATAGAGAAATGGATATAATCCATGAGTGTGGCTGTGTTCCAATAAAACTTTATTATAAAAACAGGTGGTAGGGAATTACTTGTACATAGTTGATATGAATGTAAATTGGTATAATTATTCTACATAATAGGTAGTTACCCATACAACAAAGCATAAAATTACTACATGACCCAGTAAATATTTCTTTGGCAATTTAACTCAGAGAAAGGCAAACATATGCTCATATAAAAACCTGGACACACACTGGGCCAGAGAGACAGCAAAACTAGTAAGGAGCATCCCCATCATAAAGGTTCAAACCCACATCAGTAATGTTCTCTTGAGCATGTCCAGTAGTAATTCCTGAGTGCAGAACTTGAAGTAAACCCTAAGCATTGCTGAGTGTGGCCCCAAAACAAAACAACCAACAAAACCCCCTATATATAAACACTTTTATTTATAATATGTAAATACTTAGAATTCAACAGGTGAGTGGCTAGAGAATATTTGAGAGATATATGCCATGCAATATTGCTCACCAATTAAAATAAAGAATATCTGATAAACAAATCTAATATGGACAAGTCTCCAAGGAATGATATTACTCCTAAAGGTCAATATCACTGAAATGGATGTGAGGTTGTCAGGCTCTAGGGTGGGAGAGAGAGATGATGTAGGTGTGGTTATAAAATGGCAACATATTATTACTGATTTGTAGGAATTATTCTGTATCTTGACTGAAGTATTAAGTATGTGAACTTTAACATGTAATAAAACTGTGTATAACTGTCACACACATTCCCACAAATGAATACAAGGAAAATGAAAATCAATACTGAATAAGATTGATAGATTTTAATTGGGCCAATATTTTGTTTAACAAACTGCACTAGAATTTTATAAGATGTTAGTATTTCTGGGAATTGGATGAACTTTATGTTGGATTTATTATTTTTATATGTTTATATTAATCTATATTTACCTGTATATGAAAATGCTTAGTAATGATAACAAAAAAGGCAGCAAGCCAAATGTGGAACCCCTGGGTCATTTATTTGCAATGTATGCCTTTGAACATTTCTGTCCTAGAGTAATACTTTCTTTATCCTTGATGAAATTATCATTGAATTCTCCATACTATGGTTCCCAACTTTATATTTCTGGTCTATCCCCTTGTTTTTTCATGTGTCATTTCATTTTCAATGACCTGCTACTTTAGTAGTGTTTCTGAATCCAATCCAAAGGCTACAACTAAGTTGCCCTCATTTCTATTGCCATTCTACAGATTTTCTTCTATTCCCGCTTTTCACTTGCTCTGTGGGTAGCAGTGGAATCTCCTTTTGGTTATATTGATCTAAATTCAGGCGTCACCTCTGTATTTTCCACTACCTCTATAACTGATTAAGTGATGACATTATAGTTTAATTTCCGAAGAAGTCTCTTCTGTAGATTCTTATTTTAGGACTTGTTTCTCCTCCAGGTCAGGTTTTCCTTTCTCATTTTCCTTTACCTCTCCTCTCCAAATCTACTTTCTTTGTATGTTTTAAATTAGACTGACAATACTTAGTGCTTACTTTGGACTATGAAGTACAGGAATTCTTGTCAGTGCGGGATTCACTTCTGGAATTTAAACAGGGTTGGCTGCATGCAAGGCAATGCCTAAACCCTTATCTCTCCCAGCCCCAGTTTTTTCTTCACCTGTATCACTGTCTTCCTGTTGTTCATCGATTTGCTCAAGTGGGCACCAATAATATCTCCATATGTCCTGTCACATGCTAGTGTAGCCAAGGGTAACTGCTTGCTCCAGGAACATGAAGAGCCTCAAACCATTCCTTCAGGTCATGAGAATGAGGTCTATAATTGTTACTGGTTTTTGGCATATCAAATATGATATGGGTAGCTTGCCAGGCTCTGCCATGGGTTTTTCTTATCTATTGTTTAAACTACTTTCAGAGACTTTTGTATTGTTAGAAATTTTCTGTATGTGGTTCTTTCTTGCCTGTTTTTTGCATAAAGCCATTCTACTCTGTCTCACAGCTCCAAAGAGGGTATTGCTTTGATTAGGTACTTTCCTTTGTCTGTCTATAATTTTTTGGGGGTCACACCTGACACTGCTCTGGGGTTAGTCCTGGTTTTGCATCAGGAATTACTCAGGATGGTGCTCTCAGGTCAGCCACATGTAAGACAAACACCCTACCCACTATGCTATCACTCTGGCCCTGTCTGTTTACATTTTCATTTCCATCAAAACTCTTGCCAAGATGATGGTCAGTCTGCCAATAAACAATATATCTCCAATATAGATAGATTGGAAATGGACCTTGGGAAAGATTATATTTTTTGAGAGACAATAGTAATAGCACAGGCTCATAACAACATAATATTCAGAGAAACCCCAAGTCCAAAAACAATGGTGTCTGCATATGTTGGTGTATAAGTTTATATGATGTTGAACAAATATAACTGATTAGGAGCCCAGGGGCCACATTTGCCTTTCACTCGGCCTACCAGGGTTCGATTCCCAGCATTATATATGGTGCCTACAACACTGTCAGAAGTAATTTTTGAGTGCAGAGCCAGGAGTATCCCTGAGCATCACGGGTGTGACCCAAAAAGAAAAAAAAATTATTAACTAAATATAACTGATTAATATAACTGATTCTAGGATGTATACCAAGAAGTGATGGAAAGGCAAGTCAGAAACTATTAGATAGTATTCACATACTGCTTTAACTGGACTAACTTTAAGATTACATCCTCTCCCTTGTTCATGTTCAACTTCTATACTACATCATCACAGAATAGTCTTCTTATAGATCTCTACTTTGCAGACAAGACTTACATGTCTTACATGTAAGACTTACATGTCTTCTTCCCTTTGTTCATCGATTTGCTCGAGTGGGTGCCAGTAATGTCTCCATTTATTGGGAATGAGGTCCGTTATTGTGACTGTGGCATATTGAATATACCACCGGTAGCTTGCTGGCTCTGCCGTGGCTCTGGGTTCATCCAAGGGGGCCCAGTTATTACATGAAAATAAAATAAGAGCCATGAGGGCCTCCATTTTCCACATCCAGACTTCTTTCTCGTCAGAACTCTACCCAGCAGACCAGCCTATCACAGCCCGGCTCATGTGGCCGTAAGCGGTTCATCAATAAATGCTGAACTTAGAGATGACTACCAGAGTATGCTACCTGCAAGGCAGAGCCTGGCAAGCTACCCGTGTTGTATTTGATATGCCAAATACCAGTAACAATTATAGACCTCATTCCGGAATGGATTGAGGCTCTTTATGTTCCTGGAGCAAGCAGATGCCCTTGGGCTCTACTAGCATGAGACAGGACATATGGAGATGTTACTGGGGCCCGCTCGAGCAAATTGATGATGAACCAGAAGACAGTGAAAATAAGGGCAATAAAAGCGTCTCAGAATACAAAGGCATGCATCTGTACCAAAGAATATTCTATTGCCAGTTATATATTTCTCCAAGCCTTCACAAGAGTCTTATCTTTACTTCATGGTTTATCTGTATATAGTCTTTGAGTTATCAGAGAGCCATGTGTGCTTGCTGGAGGCAAATTGCATTTCTATCTGGTCTAATTACTTAGAGATCCAACTTGGCCAGGCAAATATACTGGTAAGATTTAGCCACGATGATCGTGGCAGCATGAGAGAATATTTATACTGGCCAGTATAGAATACATGGTCAGATGAACTATCACATTCAAACTGTCCTCCTCCTATCTACAAAGTGGCCTGCAATAAGTAACTCCAGGCCAGATGCAAAGGCTCTGGGCAGCAGTGTATTGCAACAAAAGGGAAGGATTTTTTTCTGACACTATCGAAGATTTAAATTCAAAGATATTAGGATGTAGTTGAGCAAATAATTTGTGGGTATCTCTGATTTCTTTGCCATTGCTTCCCCACAGGTTAATCTCATTTTCAGACAGGCCTTCCACTCTGCTGAGAAACAACTACCAGAAGCTTGAGGCAACTGTATCCCATCACCCAAATTCCAACTGAATATGGTCTTTCTAGCTTTTAATCCCCTGTGCCAATCTGTTTAGGCGGGTTTGATGAAACATATGATCGTAATTTAATTACAGTTTTGAAAAATAGGACATTCATGATATTTTTCTATGATACAAACATAAAATGTTTAATGAAGTATTACAATACAGAAAATTTAAAGTTAATTGATATCTTACAGTAATTATTTAATCAATTGTATATTATTTAATATAATAACTTTATTTAAGTACTATTTAATTTTAATGTGAGAAATAGGAATTTTAAATATGTTGACTACTTTGCCCAAGGTTCTCCAGTTAGTAAAAATTTGAAGTAATATGATCTTTTTCTCAATGTACTATGCTTAATAATTTTCCAATTGCTAATGTAAGACTTGGTTAATTCATTCTGAAAGTGACAATAATTACAAACAACTAATTTCTGTTTTGGGGAGGGCATGGTGGGCCACACCTGGCAGTACCAGGGTCTATTAGAAGCTCTGTGCACAGGAGTGACCTCTGGAAGTGGTCAGGGATTCATATGTGGTGCCATATATCAAACTGGGGTAAGACTTATGCAAGACAAGCACTTTACCTCTTCTACGATCTCTCTGGCTCCATAAGCTACATAATTTCCTCAAAGAATTATAAAGTTTATTTAAATTTAAAAAGGTGTATGGTTATGGCAGAAAAGTTGTGTTGAATTATTATTTTTCCATAACTTTATGTCTAACTTAATCCAATATTCATATAATTTTTAAAAAAGAAAATGTTTATCCAAATTTAATATACATAATACCCCAAATATATAAGGAATTATTATAACTCAATAAGAAGATAAGCAATTTGATTTTTCTTTGTTTGTTTTGAGGTCACACCTAGTGGTGCTCAGAACGTACCCTTGGCTCTGAATTCAGGGATCACTCCTAGTGAGACCCAGAGCAGTATGCGGGCCAGGGATCAAACCTAGTTCAGCTGCATGCAAGGCAAATGCCCTACCCTCTGACCTATCTGTCTAGCCGCAACTACTTGATTTTTATAATGGGAGAACAAGTTGAAAATATACTTTAGAATAAACTATGTGTAAGCAAGCAATAAGCACATAAATGCTTGATGTCACTAATCATCAAACATTAGCACCACAATGAAACACGATTATCTACCAAGTAATAGAACTGACATTAAGAAAAAGACCATTGTCCTGGGGAGATGGTTCAAGGGACAGGAGCTCATGTTTTTATTGCTAGCATTTCAGGAGCTTCTAGTCACCCTGGCAGTGAGGGTAACACCCAGCTCTGAATTAGTTGTATTTAATGAGCTCTTTAATGAGGGATTCGGCAGGGTGATACCACTTCACCAAAACTCTTTAGTGCCACCCTCGAGAACATCATGCGACAATTAGAATGGGAAGGAATGGGAGTGAAGATAGATGGTCGGCAACTACACCACCTCCGCTTTGCTGATGACATCATTCTAATAACACCAAACATTAGCCAAGCGGCACAAATGCTGGCTGACTTTGACTGAGAATGTAGAAAGATAGGTCTACAGCTGAATCTGAAGAAAACTATGTTCATGAGAAATGAACTAGTTCCAGAGGCCCCATTCACTCTCAATGGAACAAACATCTCTGAATGTCACAGTTATGTGTACCTAGGTCGAGAAGTCAACATGATGAACGACCTAAAACCTGAGCTGCACAGGAGGAAGAGAGCAGCATGGAATGCCTTCAAAGGCATCGAAGAAATAGTTAAAATGACAAAGAACCTCTGACTCCAGGCACATCTCTTTGACTCTGCCATTCTCCCTGCATTAACATATGCCTCAGAGACCTGGGCCCTACAAAAGCAGGATGAGAATACTATTCGGGTCTCCCAGAGAGGAATCGAAAGAGCTATGCTGGGAATATCATGCCTCACTCAAGTGAGAGAAGGAATCCAGAGTTCTGACCTCCGTTGCTATTCCAGATTCAGGGACGCTGTCTCATTTGCCAAGGTATCAAAAATCAAATGGGCAGGACATGTGA
The DNA here is from genome assembly GCA_021461705.1 of Cryptotis parvus. Classification (NCBI taxonomy): domain Eukaryota; kingdom Metazoa; phylum Chordata; class Mammalia; order Eulipotyphla; family Soricidae; genus Cryptotis; species Cryptotis parvus. The sequence continues at coordinate 9,320 of JAJIBD010025186.1, forward strand.
TGTCAAAAGATCACGTGGCCGCCCACCTACAAGATGGTCAGACTTCCTTGTCAAGACTCTGAAGGAATGGTTTGAGGCTCTTCATATTCCTGAATTAACCAGATGCCATTGGGTTACATTGGCACATGATAGGGTCCAATGGAAATGTTACTGGCGCCCACTCGAGCAAATCGATGAATAACGGGATTCAAGTGATCAAGTGAATGTGCTCTTCTAGGTGCCACCATCCAACTTTTTGAAAACTTTTTAAGAGTGAAAAAAAAAAACATTATTGTTAGTAACCTAAATAGTAAGATATTTGGCATCTTTGTAAAGAATGAAACACACTAGTCTTCTATGTCCAGACATCGACCTAATAGTAAGAGAAACATCTCTCCTCATGAAAGGTTATACAATATAGTTCTTAACAACTTATTTCTAGAAATTAAAAACCAGCAGTAACATATCACTATGTGCCAACAAGTGCATGGAAATATATTTTGATCTCTCCATGCAATGGAATATATCATTCAGCGAAATGAACCAGAGATACACTGCAATGTCAGTGAATCTGAAAATTACTATGCTACAGAAAAAATAAACACAAAAGACCTCTGGTGGTACAAATACTTTCATTGATACAAAATGCAAACAGATTATTAGGAACAAAGAGCAGGTCAGTGGTTACCAGGAATCAAAAGAAGGCAGGCCTACAAATGACGGTGATATCTTGTTAGTGTATATTTGGTTTTATTATCTCTGTACGATTGGAAAATTTTATTGAATTTTATACTAAAATCATGTGGAATTTGTTACATGAAATTATTCTTCAATAAAGCTAATCAAGTGAAAAATAAAAATAATGGATGGCAGCCCAGTATGTAAGTAATTTAAACAAAACATTCCAGAGGGGAGAATAATCAATGAAGACTAGTGTGGGAGCTCATACAAGCTCTTGATAGCTGACTATGAATGTCTTTGCCCAACTGCGTAGTCAATGGCAGCTTGTTAGTAGCTCGAAATCAGCCATTATAGGACTATTTGTTCTATTGAACCACAGAAATGCTACAGATTGGCAGCCCACCCCCAGCCACCCCAGACTATGTTGTAAGTCAATTTCTAGCAGTGTCTATAATGTCTACATAAGTACTTTACACCAAGTATTTCTGTTTATAGCTGAACATTTAAGAATTTAATAATAAAAACAGCCAAATTGTAAGAAATTGAAATGCAGCATAGGGATACAAACCTACACTGGTTAGAATGTCTTCCTAATATTGCAACAAAGAAAAGGAGTATAGATTATTTTAGAATTAAAGTGGAAAGAGGACTAAGTTATGAATAAACACGTTTGAAACTGGCATGCTTGCACCCCTTATAGACTGTGTGACCAAACCATGGTCTCTTATTTCAACCACAAGACTTTTCATGTAAAACTAAGATTATAATCCGATACCAACTTAAATCACACAGTTGTTATAAGAACTAAATAAAACTGTGTTCAGAGATGCTTGTTATTATATTCTAAACTGATGTTTCCAGATGGTTTAAAGTCTCTTCAAATACCTTGTAAATATTTTGAAAGCAGAGAACATAATAGCAATTCAGTTGTTACTTATGAATAATACAAAGCATTCCAAAGTCAAAAATACTAAGAATATATTTTGAGTGAGACAAAGAAATATAGGTATTTACACCTCTTTTATATTTAGATTGATTGTGTCATTATGAGTGTGATAAAATCAATTACAATCTTCTTTTACTATAATGGCTAAACTCTAAAACATCTACCTTCTAAATCTTAAAACAGCTTGAAATAGAACTATCAAGTGTAGCTATAAAATTGCACCTAGCCATCTAAACTGAAGTGCAACTGATCTATCGTTTTTATAAAAAAAAACATTATAGAAGCCTCCTTGAACAATGAAATAACTAGAAATAAAACACAAGCAACGTCAGCAGTAGTTAGGAGTTTAAAAGTGAAGTTGGTGGTTGGTGCTTTCTGAAAGGGGAAATAACTCTTCTGTGGCACAAAGAAAACTAAAGCAAAGTGAAGGGAGGAAGGAGGCGCACTAAAGAGCCCACTGTTGCTTTCTGAAATCTAGTTCCTTCTGATCAGAGGCTTATTAGGACAAAATGTATGAATGTATCAATACAAACAAGATTCAGATATGCTTATTTTCTGGAATGAGAACATGGCATTTTTGGTTGAGCAGTTTGTTAAGTATTGAGAAAGATAATAATAAAATGGACTTCCCACAAGATGAATATTAAGTTATTTTTACTTATCAATGACTAAATGAAAAGCATTTTTCATATGGATTGATGCATCTTTTTACAACCTTCAAATTATTGGCTCATGAATTTAATATACTATAAATATAGGATAGCTTTCTAGTTATAATAAACTGGTCTACCTATTGCGTTGACACCAATGGCATTATTGACAACATCATTAAAAGCAGAGGCAATATTTTATTAATTTAGAGGATGGTTGACAATGTTATAATTAGATGGTGTAATTCAGGTCCAGACTACAAATTTTCTTTCAATTTTCCATTTCTACTTTGTTAGATATAATCTTTTAATTTATTTTTGCATTATAGTCTTCAGATGATTGAGTTTTGCACATTTTTAGAGAATTGATTCTATTCTTCTAGTCATTAAACAAAATGACACATAGATTTAATTCTATTGTTATGTTATTGGTTAATGTGGTTTAGCTTTATACAAGGGTGCCTTTACTCATTTTCTCACCACCATCTGCGACTATATCAGATACTTGGAAGAAGTTTCCAAAACATCACAACCACTATTGAGTTTACATAATACAAGAAAGTCTAAATTGTGCCTGTAATATTAAACTTACTAAAGTCTATGTTTACTAAAATATCATTAAAGTACCAGAGCAGTAGACAGCCAAATTTTTTACTCACATGTAATATATATAGAAAAAGGAAGGAAGAAAAGAAGGAAGGAAGAAAAGAAGGAAGGAAAGAAGGAAGGAAGGAAGGAAGAGACAGAAAGAAAGACAGACAGATAGAAAGACAGAAAGACAGACAGACAGAAGAAAGAAAGAAAGAAAGAAAGAAAGAGAAAGGAAGGAAGGAAGGAAGGAAGAGACAGAAAGACAGAAAGACAGAATGACAGACAACAGACAGAAAGAAAGACAGAAAGAGGGACAGACAGAGAGAAAGACAGACAGACAGAAAGACAGACAGACAGACACAGACAGACAGGAATGAAGGAAGAAAAGGAAGGAAGGAAGGAAGGAAGGAAGGAAGGAAGGAAGGAAGGAAGGAAGGAAGAGGAAGGAAGGAAGGAAGGAAGGAAGGAAGGAAGGAAGAAGAAGGAAGGAAGGAAGGAAGGAAGGAAGGAAGGAAGGAAGGAAGGAAGGAAGGAAGGAAGGAAGGAAGGAAGAAAGAAAGGAAGAAGAAAAAAGAATGAAAGAGTCACTGGAGTGATAGTGCAGATAGGCTGCTCACCTGAGTTCAATTCCAACACCCCATATGGCCACCTAAGCCCTGCCAGGAACTATAACTGAGTCAAGAGCCAGAAGAAAGCCCTGAGCACTGCTGGGTGTGGCCTCAACATGAAACAAGCAAACCCAAAGAATAATAAACAAACAGACGAATTCAAGAAAACAACATTTGGATTATAAGGTCAACTGGCAGTTACCAGACCAAAGGTGGAAATGAAAAGGATAAATTAGGCAAAGGGACAACTGTATGATGAACTCTTAGTTAATGTGACATCAATATTTGTTGATTTTTCAAGGTGAACACCTAAAACTTGCATACTATAATATACTTACATGTTATAATGTAATCTTACTGTGATTTCTAAAACTTTCTTAAAGAGAATACAGGTTTCAAAAAGAACGTGAGCATTTTAAAAATTTTGCAGCAAGTTTTAGAGGATCTGAGCTACAAAATATAGGAACTTCCTCTTTAAATCTTAAAGAGGAAGACAGGGACTGGAGTAATAGTACTGTAGATATCGTACTTGCTTTGCATGCGGCAACCCAGAAACAGCATATGATCCCCCAAACTGGTCAGTAGTGATCCTGAGTGCAGAGTAAGGAAAAGTTCTCAGTACCATTCCGTGTGATCCCTCAAAACAAAACAAAAATAAATAAAATAAAGAGGAAGACTTAGACTCTGGGACCACATTTCTCAAAACTGCAACATCATACTCTGGCAAGATAGAAGAGTCATGGCTACATTTCTTAATATCTCCCGAATGTCTGGGTATTGATGGTACAAGGCCCTGTGCTATCTTTGGGTCATGTACTAGAACATGATTCCTACTCTGGAATAAATACTACTCTTATTATATTATAGCCTGAATGCTTCTTTTGAACTGCAAAAGAAGAAGGCAGAGGGAATGCTCAGAATGATGAAAGGAATATCTTAATGATAAATAATCAACAGTTCTAGAGCCATAGTACGTAACACCCGAGAGGTCAGAAGACTGGGAAAGACTTAAAGTTTTTTTCCCCAAATGTAAAAAAATCCAGTAAACTGATACAGAGATTTGTATCACTTTGATAGTTGTAGTATGATTAATGGTAAGTATATGGAAACATAAATGCCTAAATAAGAATTATTTTCAATAGATTGAAAAATCACACAGAAGAAAAATCACCATATTCATACACATAGCTCATTTGATGTCAGTTTTTATAATAATTTAGATATCGCGGTAGCCTTTAAGTTTCGGTTATTTTAAGAGAATATTTAGACAGAAGCTCCCAAATTTTTCAGCTTGTCTATGTATATGAAAGAAATTCAATCATCAGTTTGCATTTTGAAAATGTAAAATATAATTCCTTTTACACTTAACATTTTAAACTTTAAACTTGAAAAATTAAATCAACATTATTGATTTATAATAATGTTAGTGATAGGATTTCAATGTAGTACACCATGTCAATTGAAGAAAAAATTAAAACCGTACAATTATATCAATAGATGCATAAAGAGCATTTGACAAGATTCAACACCCACTTGTGATAAAACTCTATAAAAAACTCAACAAATAAAAGGAGCAAGTAAAAACTTTTCTCAATATAGCTAACACCATTTACCATAAATCAAAAGCTTATCTTCCCCCTTAAGTTTCATCAGTAAATGCTCAGGTTGAGAGCCTTCTACTGAGACTATACCACCTACACAGTAAACCCTGGAAAGCTACCGTTTTTTATTTACTTTTTATGCCAAAGACTAGTAACTATTATGGACCTCAGTTCCATAACCTGAAGAATGGTTTCAGGCTTCCCCGTCCCTGTAGCAAGTAGATGCACTTGGGTTGCACTTGCTTAAGACAGGACTAATGGAGATGTTACTAGTGCCCACTCGAGCAAATCGATGAACAATGGGAAGACAGTGATATCATACTCATTGACCAAGAACTGAAAGTTTTTCCGGTAAGATCAGGCATAAAACAATGTGCCCACTTTCACCACTACTGTACAATTTACTATTGAAAGTCCTTGTCATAGCAATTAGGCATGAAAGAAATATTAATGACATCCAGACTGGAAAAGAAAAGTCAAATTAAAACTATTTGTAGATAACACAACACTAAACTTAGAAAATCTTTGTTTCTAAAAAAAAATCTCCAACTAGCAATACACTTACATTAAAGTACTAGGCTTATTTGTTTACTTATACATTTTGATCTGTACTTTCACAGTCATGAATGCATTTCCATGTTTCTAGCTTCTTTCTTTTAATCAGAAACTCTCTATAGCATTCTTAGGACTCAGAAAAAATTTTAGGACATTCTTAGGACCAACAGGAAATTATGCTCCAGAAATTCAATCCTTTTTTCCAGATATGGAAGTGCTAAATAAAAGCTAACATCCCACACTGACCTCATCTTCTTATGTGTTTTTGCTAACTGTGTGTTCACTTTGTCTCTAGACTAGGGTTTCAGATGGTAAGGGCAACCCATGCTACAGTGGACAGTTCATGCTAAGGGCAATTAACAGAAAAATTGTTAGCATTTGGTCAATCTTCCATGTGGTTTAAAGAACATTATGACTTGTCATGCTTTCACATGTACACTATTAAGGGGTGCTAAAGTTTGAGGCTTGAATTGAAAAAGCAGTGAGTCTTGGTTACAAAGTTATCCATAATATGAAATTGCTATCACCTAAGGTTGAACAACTGGAAACGGGCTTCCTAACGTGATGACTAGTAAAAGAGAGAGGAGATAAAGAACACAGATTGTGTAGTTTTTGCCCAATGCATGTGGAGCACGTATTTTCCTATTTGCCACAAACAAATATTTTAAATTAAAATAAAAAAAGTAAGCTTGCTAACTCTTTGAAGGAATAAGCCCAGATAACAGACAATCCTAGATTGCTGAAAAAGAAAATTCACAAAGCCACAGTCAGATGTTTTAGATTTTTCAAAAAATAAAGATTTCAAAATAAAATTCAAAATGCATTTCCATAGAAGAAACAGAAACACTTCCAAACAGCTTCTACGAGGCACATATCACCATGATACCCAAAGCAGGGAAAGACAACACAAAGAAAGAAAACTACAGCCCAATATCCCTGATGAACACGGATGCTAGGATCTTCAACAAAATACTACAAACAGAATCCAAGACTCATCAAGAAGATTATACATCACGACCAAGTAGGATTCATCCTGGGAATGCAAGGATGTTTCAACATTCGTAAGACAATCAACATAATCGATCATATCAATAAGAGAAAAATGAAAACCATATGATCCTATCAATAGACGCAGAGAAAGCACTTGACAAGATCCAGCACCCGTTCATGATTAAAACCCTCCAGAAAATGGGAACTAAAGGGACTTTCCTCAAGATACTTACAGCCATCTACCAAAAGCCCACAGCGAGCATCATTCTCAATGGGGGAAAAGTTGAAAGCCTTCCCCCTGAGATCAGGGAAAAGACAAAGTTGTCCACTCTCACCTCTTTTATTCAATACAGTACTGGAAGTACTTGCCATAGCAATCAGAGAAGAAAAGGACATCAAGGGCATCCAGATAGGCAAGGAAGTAGTCAAGTAATCATTATTCTCAGATGACATGATATTATACCTAGAGAACTCTAAACTCTCTACCAAAAAACTCCTAGAAACAATAGACACATATAGTAGAATGGCAGGATACAAAATCAACACGCAAAAGTCGGTGGCTTTCCTATATACAAATAATGAAAGAGAAGAAAGGGATATTAATAAATTGATTCCATTCACAATTGTGCCACAGAAAATCAAATATCTAGGAATCAACTTAAGCAACTGTATAAAGGACCTGTACAAAGAAAACTACAAGGCACTGCTCCAAGAGATAAAAGAGGACACAAGGAAATGGAAACATATTCCCTGCTCATGGATGGGGAGAATCAACATTGTCAAAATGGTAATACTCCCTAGAGCTCTGTACAGATTCAGTGCACTACCTATAAGGATACCCATGACATTCTTCAAAGAAATTGACCAAACGCCTCCTGAAATTTGTATGGAACAATAAACCCCCAAGGATAGCTAAAGCAATCCTCGGGAAAAAGAAGATGGGAGGCATCACCTTTCCCAACTTCAAACTGTACTACAAGGCAGTAGTAATTAAAACAGCGTGGTATTGGAATAAAAAATATACCTGTCGACCTATAGAATAGAATTGAGTATCCTGACACCCAACCTCAAACACATGATCATTTAATCTTTGATAAAGGCACAAAGAGTTCAAAATGGAGTAAGGAAAGCCTCTTCAACAAGTGCTGCTGTTGGGAAAACTGGGCATCGACATGTAAAAAAATGAAGCAATGAGAGTGCCCGAAAATCGATGACCGGATAAAGAAGCTTTGGTACATCTACACAATGGAATACTATGCAGCTGTTAGGAAAAATGAAGTTATAAAATTTGCCTATAAATGGATGGACATGGAGAAGATTATGTTGAGTGAAAATAGCCAGAAGGAGAGAGACAGATACAGAATGACTGCATTTATTTGCATAACATAAATATATATGTATATATTATGATACCAATATCTAAGGTCAAGTGAAACATATATCAGGAGGTCTTGTCAAAAGTGGGAATTATCACAAACGTGTGGGAATCAGAGGCTAGGTAAGACAGAAAATGGAACAGTGTGCTAACATTTGTCGAAAGTACTAATACCAAACTAGAACTGAGCATTAAATACAGGCAAAAAGATACACATGACAACCCTTTAATGTATGATCTGTAATCCATAGTCTGGAAGGGAAGGAAAAGAGAGAGAGAAAGGGAAATAAAGAACCTGCCATGGAGGTGGGCTGGGGAGGCGAGAGGGAACTGGGGACATTGGTGATGCGAGATGGACACTGGTGGAGGGATGGGTGCTGGAACACTGTATAACCAAAACCCAAATATGAACTTTTTAATTGTATATCTTTGTAATTGTATATCTCATGGTGGTATAATAAAATACTTTTTTAAAACAAAATGCATTTCCAAAAGTGAAGTTCTCCATAGTTGTATTATTTTAGATTACAGACAGTAAGGCCAGCCTGCTCTGGTCACTCAAATCTTACAGTAACCCCTGAGACTGATGTGACAGGTTTTATTATATTCATTTTATACACGAAGAAACTGGGTCACAGATATTATGGTTCAACATCACAAGACAATTGTTTGTCAGAAACAGGTCTCAAAAATGTGAATGATCCTTTCACTTAATCCTCACTCCACACTAATCAGACTTCCACTCTGGCAACATGAGAGCTAAAACTTACAAGTTAATTGATCACCTCTTTATTCTGATAGTGAATGCACTCTCAGCTCCTCGGATACAGCTGCCCTGGTTTGTCCAGATTGAAACCCTCCCCATTGTTTTTTTCTACTATTGAAGTTTTACTCCTTTCAACTTTTCTTTGCAGGAGCTGCCTGCTTCTCCAAATTTTATATTATGGAATTTTACATTATGGAATTGCTCCTAATTTTTTTTCTTTATAATTTGCATCTTCTCTTCAAGCATTTCTCTAGATTAGCTTTAAAGTGAATGAAGACATACTAATATGATAAGGCATGTTATCCCTTTACTTGGTTTTTCGTTTTTTTAATTTTTTTTTTTTGCCTTTTTGGGTCACACCCGGCAATGCTCAGGGGTTTCTCCTGGCTCTGCACTCAGGAATTACTCCTGGCGGTGCTCGGGGGACCATATGGGATGCCGGGGATCCAACCCGGGCCGGCACGGGCCGGCTGCATGCAAAGCAAATGCCCTACCCGCTGGGCTATTGCTCCGGCCCCTCTTTTTTAAATTTTTAATCACAGTTATAATTATAATATTGTTACTGTTGAATTTTCAGCATAAACCATTCCAACACCACACCCTCCACTGCAGTATCTGCTTCCCTCCACCATTTGTGTGTCCCTCTTCCATCATACCCTCCCTCCCCTCCCACTACTCCCTCCAACTTCTGTTGCCATTGGGTACTTGCTATTTTCTTACTATATTCTTGGACAGTTTTCACCTTTCTGCTCTCTAGATAAGCATTTCTCAAACTATTTTTCCTGACCATAGCCCCTTTCCTTTCTGTGGCCAACCTTCATGTGACCCCCTAGTCTTTTGCTTTTCTTCATCCCTTCTTCCCCCACTTGAATACCTGTAGCTCCTTGACACTTCCAAGGGTCCCATAAGAGGATAATATGGCTCTATTTGTGAAATATTCTTGATAATTCATGTCCCTCATACTCAAATACTCAATCTCCAATGCTTTCACTTACTATTTCATTGGGTTACCAAAACAATTTTATTGAATCTATTGTTTCTCAGGCACAATGTTAGTTTTAGAATGCAAGGTGTAAAAGAGAGAGAAAAAGAACTGCATTCGTGGAACTTACATTTGCAGGTACAATACAGAGAACGAATAAAACTTGTTATATAGATGCTAATCTGTGCTAATCCCATGGAGGGAATGAAAATATTTGATGATAGTGGAGCTCCTACACTCTGTGCCAGGGGTATGGTCAGGGAACTTTGAGAAGACAGAGAAAGATCATTATAAATAAAGTGGAAGGAGCAGTCTCATCAGAGAGAAGAGAAACTGGACTGAGTTCCATTTATCTTGCCTTTCCAACTTGTTTAGGAAAAAATAGCTTAGCCTCTCAGGGACAAATCGTTGGATGATTTCTCAAGAGACATCTTGGTCTAAGATTTTATCAAAGATCTTGGCAAAGAAGTGACAGAGACAGAAGAATAGAAAAAAATGAACTACTCATGGTTATTTATTATCATCAACTAAACATTTTAGTCTATATAACTTTTGAGTTCAGTTATTTTCTTGGTGGGGAAGGAAGGCTGAGGCAGTGCTATGCTAGGGTCACTCCTGTCAGTGCCAGAAACCACATGCAGTACCAGGTGATCTAAGTGGTGTCTGCCACATACTATTTCACAAATATTTGAGATGCTACCAGCTGCTCCCTAGACTCTGTGCCAAATGCAAAGGATGTCAGTGTGAATGAGGATGTCTTCACCAAGCTCACAGACCTGTCCATGCTGCTCCTATAATTCCCTACTGTTCAGGATCTGCCATGTTGTGAGCTGGGCCCTGGCTGACAGGATCTATGTAGAGTATTTAATAAAGGACCATCCAGTAAATCACAATCTCAGTAAACATATCATTTAGGGTTTTAATCAAAGTTCTATGCTGAATTATTTGTGGAGACCTGGATAACGATCCAAACATTTGTGAGACAATAAACACATAACTCAGGAAAAACATCTGTGGAAGATTTTCCCTGTGCTTACCAATATATGACTCTCAATTTCTTATTTTCTCATTGAGAAGACCAAACTTCTCAGAATCTTGCAATTGGATGGAACTGTCAAATAAATTATAGCCAGGGTCTTACAAGCAAAAGAGATCTGTGCCATTGCTTTTACGAAGCATCTAATTGCTAGTGCAAAAGTCTGAAACGTTTTCTTCTCCAGACTCATCAATTAAGGAGGGCTTAAGTGCTAAGTGGTGAAACTGTAGAATAATAGAGCTCTCATCATCTGAAATGTTTGTTCTACATTTGTTCTACATAAAGAACAGTTTCCCTGGACTTCTGCATTAACGTGACCCTTTTTCTGCATTAAATCACTGAGATTTGCATGTTATTTATTACACAGCTAATGTCTACTTAATTTGTCAAATATTTAACTTTTTACCATGCTAAAGGATTAGGTATTTTTTGGTAAATGTGAGGATGACACTTGTTAGTGAGGATAACACTTGTTAGGTTCCTGTGTTTTATACTCATCACTTCTAGCATTATTTCTAGGATATCAATAGATATTCTTGTATGTTCATTGTTCTTCTTTGATGGATATGCTTATCTTTCTGTTTTCAGTAACCTTTCACTGTGAAAATCTATAGGCCTGTCTTCTCACTTAACAAATTAATTTTATTAAAACTATCAAAGGCTTAAGTACTGTTATTTCAAATTTGCTTTAAAATTGAAAGTTACAGAGATTTCTGACACACTTATATCCCCACACACAGTTTCTCCCATTACCAAATAACTCCAGAATGGCACAATTTATTTTATCAAAGAGAAGTTGACATTCACTAAACATCTCTGCAAAATCCAACTGCTTACCTTTTGATGTTATAAATTCAATGTTTATGGACAAAAGCATATAAACAAATGCTCTTTATAATATCATACAGATATTTTCATGACTTCATACCTTTTCTATGGTCTTCCTATTTCCTCAGTTCTCTTTCCATCTTGATAACCACTGATGTATTTTTTTAATTTAATTACTGAATTACAAAGCTATTCACGATTGGGTTTCAGGTATATAGTGTTTCAACACCAATTTGTTCACCAGTGTTCACTTTCCTACACCAATGTCCCTAGTCTTCCAACTCCCAGCCAGCCTCTGTGGCAGTTTGATAGGCGCTTTTTTCATAGTTTCTTTTTTAGGCACTGTGGTTTGCAATATTGTTACTGATAGAGTACCATGCATATCGCTTTACCTCCTTTTAGCACCCAGTCCTTGTGGGTTATAGGGAATTGGTCACATTGTTCTAGTGATCCCTTCCATGACCTATATTTCCTCTCCTCCATATTGGCAAGATTCCTAAGGGCACATTCTCTTGCTCTTCTTTTCTATTGTCTTTGATCTTTGAGTTATTTCCCCACTGTATCTCTTATTTCCTGCATATGAGTAGAACATTCTGTGCCTATTGATATTTTTACTGTCTCAGTTAATGTTATCTTTTCCAAGAAGATAAATGGTTGGAATCCTGTTGCATATAGCCTCTCTTATTAGATTCTTTCACTACTCATATGTTTTTAAGTTTTTTCCCATAACCTTCTTGAAGGTTAATACTTTCATTTAAGCTCTGAATTCTGGCTTTTCTTCTCTCTAGTGATATAGGAACCCAATATTTATACTATGAAGTTCAAGTTGCTCTTGTTTGAGGATGAGTATCATGTCCAGAAATACAAAAATTGCTCCATCAATTCATTTCTTTTTTCCAATCCACTAAATCTACCATTTTATCACAAGTTCCAGAAAGAAATGATTTTATATAGCTATTTTTATTAGTGTTCACATCTTTTTGTGTTCTCTTTACTAACATAACATGCAAATGACTAATTCTTTACAATTTCCCAGTCGTTCATGCAAAAACAAAAACAAAACAAAACACCTTCCTATCTTTTGAGTCATACAATACATAACAATTCCTAAACTATCTGAAATAACTAGAGTTTTACTAATCAGTTAATTACAATATCAGTTATTAACCCCTGGCCCTCCCCACACTTTTTTTTTCTTATTTGTCAAATTTTTACTTCAGTCTCCCGGGAATCCATAGTTACTATTCACTTATGATTTTCTTCTACTCTATTTCAAAAGATACAGGTATAGATACTGAAGAGGATGTCTGTTGTTTAAATTTCTGTTTTAGCTGGAAGAATATTATTAAAACTATGCAAAATTGGGAATATAACTATCTACACTAGTTCAGTGATAGCAAGTAATCTGATCCTTCTCTTTAAAACTTTACTCTGACTAACTAAACAAATTCCAGATTCTTTCTGAATGTATTCACCTCATTGTCATATTATTAGAGCCATATTAAGAACTCTGATAAAGCTGATTTAAGACATTTAATAATTCCACGCTCCCTGATTTGAGTAGTATTTTCAATATATTAATGCAAATATAAATGAGAAGCTCAAATATAGCTGATGTCATTCCCTGAGCCCAAACTTTTAATGAACTAACAATTAACGTAAGGATAAATTCTCATCACAAAGCTCAGTTCATAAATGCTTAAGTTGAATTTATGGTCTGTTGATAGACTAAATGAAGTTAATTGAAAGTAATTACACATAGATGATTTGGAAATTGTGAAAAATGAAATACGTGTGAAAAATAAGTCTCTGTGGCACAATTCAGTGAGTTTATGATAAGAGTAAAAATCTAAAACTTCAGTGTTGTATATATTTGACAATATTTTCATGGCATTATTTTAAAAATACTATAAACTAATTTTTAGTGTTCTTTTAAGCAGAAAAAACAATTTCCATAATTCCTTTATCCAAGATGCCTCAGCCCATTTTAAATCTAAGGTTCTTCCTAAGAAATATGAAATAAATATAAGGTATATTAATTCATTATTTGAACAACATTTATGTATTTCTGTAATCGAGGTAATGCTTAATAATATTAACAGAAATATCAAAAAATTCTTTTATAAAAGGCTCAAAGACGAGTAGAAGGACAGATATATTGAAAAATTAGTATAGAGCATTGTGAAAATGTCTAGTATAAGAAAATTCTATTAATTACAAAGGAACCCGGGAAGCACCCTGGAGGGATGACAGGTTCTAGCCCTAACCCGCCACCCCAGCAGAGCCTCACAACAAGCCAGACGACCCCCCCACTCCATGAGGACCTCCATTTTCCACATCTGTACTCCCCCTCTTCAGAACTCCACACAGCCGACCAGCCTATCACAGCCCGGCTCATCCAGATCCACCCTGCTGCAGTCTTTTTAATCCGGCCCAGGTATGCTAATCCAGAGACAGACATGAGGCAGAGCTGCTACTTGCTCTCACTGTGCCCAGCCTCTCATGAGGCGCCCTGGAGGGATGGCAGGTTCTAGCCCTGGCCCGCCGCCCCAGCAGAGCCTCACAACATGCCAGACGACTCCCCACTCCATGAGGACCTCCATTTTCCACATCCGGACTTCCCCTTGTCAGAACTCCACCCAGCAGACCAGCCTATCACAGCCCAACTCACACAGCTGCAAGCAGCCGCGTGGTTCATCAATAAATGTTGGATTTTGAGATGACTACAAGAGTATGCTATTCGCATGGCAGAGCCTGGCAAGCTACCCGTGTCGTATTTGATATGCCAAATACCAGTAACAATTATAGACCTCATTCTCATGACCTGATGGAATGGTTTGAGGCTCTTTATGTTCCTGGAGCAAGCAGGTGCCCTTGGGCTCTACTTGCATGAGACAGGTCATATGGAGATAGTTACTGGTGCCCGCTCAAACAAATCTATGATGAACGGGAAGATAGTGATAGTGACAGTGAATTACAAAGGAACATAAAGGGACAATTAATTCTGGGAAAGTCAAGAGGATTCTTAAGAGGAAGTCTTATATTAGTTCATCATTTCAAAAAATGACAGGAAAAATAGAAATCTATGTGTAGCAGTTTCTCCTCTGTCTCTGTCTGTCTGACACTTATTCTGTCTTTCTCTCTATTATACACACAGTGCACTGACACAACATTTGAATGGATCAGTAAAGACTACACAGCTGGGTGGATTTGTGTGACAGTAACCATGGCAATATTTCTTCTGTCTACTCAGTGTATGTCTTCCCTCAATGTCAGCTAGCCAAATGAAACCTAGAGAGGTGGGTATCTAGTCCAATGACACTAGAAAAAAAAAGAGCATTAGGTGTTTTACAAATAGTAGACAATATTTGTAACAGAAAATATGTGTATCTCTTCAGGAGCTCATAAAAACACTATTGAAAAAGCTGCTGCTAAATCAGAGAAGAAAAGGACATTAAGGGCATCCAGATAGGCAAGGAAGAAGTCAAGCTATCATTATTTGCAGATGACATGATATTATACCGAAAAAACCTTAAACTCTCTACCAAAAAGTTCCTAGAAACAATAGATACCTATAATAGAGTGGAGGGTACAAAATCAAAACCAAAAGTTGATGGCTTTCCTATATACAAATAATGAAAGAGAAGAAAGGGCTATTAAAAAATCCTATTCACAATTGTGCCACACAAAATAAAATGCCTAAGAATAAGTTGAACTAAAAGAGTAAAGAACCTGTACAAAGAAGTATCAGATAATATAGACTTCAGGCTGAAAAGGGTTAGAAGGGACAACGAAGGCCATTTCTTATTAATTAAGGGGTATGTAAATCAGGAAGAAATTACACTACTAAACACATATGCACCCAACGAGGGATCAGCAAAATACATAAAACAACTGCTAGGAGACCTCAAAGAAGACATTAACAGTAGCACAATAATAGTTGGAGACTTCAACACTGCTCTATCATCTATGGATAGATCAACAAGACTGAAACTCACCAAGGACATATTGGCCCTGAAGGAAGAAACGGAAGAAAGAGAGCTAGTGGATATATACAGAGCTTTTCATGCCAAGAAAGTTGAATACACATTTTTCTCTAGTGCACATGGAACATTCTCCAAGATAGACCACATGCTGAGCCACAAAGCATACCTCAATAAAATAATAAAGATAGAAATTTCAGACCATGATGAAGTGAAAATGGAAGTTAACCATACACAGAAACAGGGAGTCAAACCAAACACCTGAAAGCGGAACAGCTCACTCCTGAACAACAAATGGGTCATAGAAGAAATCAAACAGAAAATCCAAAGATTTCTGGAAACAAATGAAAACAAAGACACCAAGTATAAGAACTTGTGGGACACGACAAAAGCCAGGTTAAGAGGGAAGTTTGTAGCTCTGCAAGCATTCATCAGGAAACAAGAAAGGGCCTACATAAATAACCTGACTACACAGCTGAAGACATTAGAAAAAGACCAACAAAAGGAGCCCAACCCAGGCAGAAAAAAGGAATGAATAAAACTTAGAGAGGAAATCAATGAGTTGGAAACCAAAAAAAAAATCCAAAAGATTAATGAAACCAAGGCTGGTTCTTTGAAAAAATAAACAAGATTGACAAACCATTGGCAAGACTTGTAAGGACAGGGAAAGAGAGAACCCAAATAAACAGAATCAGAAATAAAAATGGTGACATCACAACAGAAACCACAGAAATCCAAAAGATCATCAGAGATTACTTTGAGAGCCTGTATGCCGTGAAACATGAGAATCTAGAAGAAATGGATAAATTCCTGAAGTCCTATAACCTCCCATGGCTGAAACAAGAAAACCTCCAATACCTGAATAAGCCTATCACCATCACGGAAACTGAAAGAGTAATTAAAAGTCTGCCCAAACACAAAAGCCCAGGTCCAGATGGATTCACTAGTGAACTTTATCAAACTTTTAAGGAGGACCTACTGCCAATCCTTTTCAAGCACTTACAGGAAATAGAAGAAACAGAAATACTCTCAAACAGCTTCTACGAGGCACATATCACCCTGATACCCAAGGCAGGGAGAGACAACACAAAGAAAGAAAACTACAGACTAATATCCCTGATGAACACAGATGCTAAGATCTTCAACAAAATACTAGCAAACTGTCAGGGAATGCCGCAGGGGTCCCCCGACAGTGTCAGGGCAGAGGTTGTCTTCTACCTCCGAGGACGCCGGGACAACAGATGAAAACTCACGAGTCCGGTGCAGTTCCAAAAATGGCTTTTAACAGTACAAAAGCTCTTCCACAGCACTCCAATATAATGAACAAACTTTAGCTCTCGTCCGAACTTAGACCATACAAAAGAGCCTAAATCTCCCACCAAAGAGAAAGGATCTCACCCGAGCTGAGTTCTACCCAGAAGAAGGAGCAAAAGGCCAAAGAGCAAAAGGACAAAGAGCAAAAAGTCAAAAAGCCAAAAGCAAAAGGCCAAAAGGTAAAAGTGAAGCGGCCTCAAGTCAGCCCCTTATATACACCAAAGTAATCCAACTGGGAGGGGCATGTCAACAAAGAACTCTAAACAGAGTGTAGTGCCACACCCTATTGCAGATATAAACAAAGGTTATGCCAAGGACTAAGGAGATTATCTCTTATGTAAAACACTGGAGAGAGAGAGGTCTGATATAAAGTAATACATGTTAACTTCATGAGCTTCATGTAATCTAGATGGTACCCAAAAGGTCCTTCTTATTATTATCTGCACCAGGGTGATTCTGAGTATCTTGTTCTCCTGTACTGAAAGGGTCACTCTCCCCTGCTTAGAGCAAACTAGTATGATCCTTCCTATAGTCTTCCTATAGTCTCAGCGTAGCCAGGGTGGTAGTCTCCTGGTAAATTCTAACTGTCCCACGTTGGGTGCAGTGGGTATAAAGAGGAGCTGTGCCCAATCTAGAAAACATAGAAGTCTTAGTAGATGTATAAGTCAGAAGTTATTCAATCAAGGTGACTTCTGTAAGTGCCACACCCTCTAGCAGTGTTTACATAGAAGAGAAGTCTCATTAGAATGAACCTTGACTTAAGAAGATTAAGCTGGGAGTGGGCAAAACAACAAAACTCCCAGAATAGCTAAACCTGTCCCTCCAACAGCAAACATAATCCAAAGACTCATCAAGAAGATTATACATCATGACCAAGTAGGATTCATCCCGGGAATGCAAGGAAGATTCAACATTCACAAGTCAATCAACATAATACGTCATATCAATAAAAAAAAAAAATAAAAACCATATGATCCTATCAATAGACGCAGAGAAAGCATTTGAAAAAATTCAGCACCTGTTCATGATTAAAACCCTCCAGAAAATGGGAATTGAAGGGACTTTCCTCAAGATAGTTACAGCCATCTACCAAAAGCCAACAGCAAGCATCATTCTCAATGGGGAAAAGTTGAAAGCCTTCCCCCTGAGATCAGGGACAAGAAAAGGTTGCCCACTCTCACCTCTTTTATTCAATATAGTACTGGAAGTACTTGCCATAGCAATAAGAGAAGAAAAGAACATCAAGAGCATCCAGATAGGCAGGGAAGAAGTCAAGCTATCATTATTCACAGATGGCATGATATTATAACTAGAGAACTCTAAACTCTCTACCAAAAAACTCCTGAAAAAATAGACACATAGTAGAGTGGCAGAATACAAAATCAACACCCAAAAAGTCGCTGGCTTTCCTATATACGAATAATGAAAGAGAAGAAGGGAATATTAAGAAAATGATTCAATTCACAATTGTGCCACAGAAAATCAAATATCTAGGAATCATCTTAACCAAATGTTAAGGAGCTGTACAAAGAAATTAAATGACACTGCTCCAAGAGATAAAAGAGGACACAAGGAAATGGAAATATATTCCCTGCTCATGGATGGGGAGAATCAACATTGTCAAAATGGTAATACTCCCTAGAGCTCTGTACAGATTCAATGCAGTCCCTATAAGGATACCTGTTGCAGGACTCCTCTAAGAGCCTCTGCATCTGCTCTGAATTGCCTCCTGCAAATCACTTCATAGATAAGGGGGTAGTCTAAATGTGGCAGTTTATCTGACCATGTATTCTGTACTAGCTGGTATGAATATTCTCTCATGCTACCACAATCATCATGGGACTAACTAGATATTACCAGCATATTTGCCTGGCCACATTGGATCCCTAAGTATTTAGACCAGAGAGAAATGCTGTTTGCCTCCAAGCAAGCAAGCAAGCATGGCTTCTGATAACTCAAAGGCAACGAAAATACAAAACTACCCTGAAGTAGATGAGACTTGTGAAGGCTTGGAGAAATATTTAACTGGCATTAGTGTTAGTCTTTGGTACAGAGACATGCCATCTCAGAAACCCCCTTCTCTATGCTATAAAGGCTTTTCCAGGTAGATCTTGGCTCAAGACATTAGCATATAAAAAGACATTAGGTGAGGTGCTGGGATAAATTGCCTGAGGGTATTTGACCCTCCCTAACAGGGGAAGTTATATTTAGCTTACAGCTCCTCCTGGCTATGCTAGGAGGCTTTGAATTAGCTCTGGGTCCTTGTAAACAGCCAGAAGGCCTCCTGAAGTTGCTACATTTCTATAGAGCTATTTTCCTGTTTTCATCACTAGATAGCCCAGCCCAGAATGGGCTGGGCTGGGAGTTTGGGCAGATTTCTAGCTATAAAATAAGCTGCAAGAAGAAAAGAAGCTCTCTTTTTCCCCCTTTTGCCATTTCAGTTTTCCTTGGCGTTTTGCTTCTCCGTCCTCTCCATTCTCTGTTGGGCCTCAACACGTGGTGGCAGCCATCTTGGCCTACACCTGCTGGGGCCTAGCTGGGAACCCAGAGTCTGGAGGTTTTCCCTGCTCTTGGATTGTATATTGGAACCTGTGATAGTAAAGCCCTTTTAAAACTGCATCAGATTCCTGAGTCATCATCTATTCCCCTCCGGCTCGGAGGTAGAAGGGAATCTCGCTTCACAGCACTGTTGCACACCCCGGTGGCTTCCCGACAGATACCCATGACATTCTTCAAAGAAATTGACCAAACACTCCTGAAATTTGTATGGAACAATAAACCCCCATGAATAGCTAAAGCAATCCTCGGGAAAAAGAAGATGGGAAGCTTCACCTTTCCAAACTTCAAACTGTACTAAAAGGCAGTAGTAATTAAAACAGCATGGTATTGGAATAAAAACAGACCTGTGGACCTATGGAATAGAGTTGAGTATCCTGACACCCAACCTCAAACACATGATCATTTAATCTTTGATAAAGGTGCAAAGAGTCCAAAATGGAGGAAGGAAAGCCTCTTCAACAAGTGGTGTTGGAAAAACTGAGCAGCGACATGTAAAAAATAAATTTGGATCTGTGTCTAACACCATGCACAAAAATCAGATCAAAATGGATTAAAGATCTCAATATCAGACTTGAATCCATAAAGTACATTGAAGAAAATATAGGAAAAACCTCCACGACATTGAAGCTAAAGGCATCTTCAAAGATGAAACATTAGTAACAAAGCAACTAGAAGAAAAGATCAACATATGGGACTACATGAAACTAAAGAGCTTCTGCACCTCAAAAGAAACAGTGACTAAGATACAAAGGCAGTCCACAGAATGGGAAAGAATATTCACCCAATACCCATCTGATAAGGGGTAATATCCAGGATATATTAAGCACTGGTAGAACTTTACAAGAAGAAAACTAACAACCCCATCAAAAAATGGGGAGAAGAAATGAACAGAAACTTCAGCAAGGAAGAAATTCGAATGGCCAAAAAACATATGAAAAAAATGTTCATCATCCCTAATCATCAGAGAGATGCAAATCAAAACAACAATGAGATATCACTTTACACCACAGAGACTGGCACATATTCAAAAGAGCAAGAACAATAAGTGCTGGCTTGGATGCGGAAAAAGGGCACACTCATCTATTGTTGGTGGGAATGTCGACTGGTACAGCCTTTTTGGAAAACAACATGGACATTCCTCCAAAGACTAGAAATTGAACTCCCATTTGACCCAGCCATACCAATCCTGGGAATCTACTCTGGGAAGCCAAAAAATACACAGCGGAATCACCATCCCTACTTTTATGTTCATAGTAGTATTATTCACAGTAGCCAGTATCTGGAAACAACCAGAGTGCCCGAGAATCGATGACTGGATTAAGATACCTTGGTACATCTACACAATGGAATACTATGCAGCTGTTAGGAAAAAAGGAAGTTATAAAATTTGCCTATAAATGGATGGTCATGGAGAAGATTATGTTGAGTGAAAATAGCCAGAAGGAGAGAGACAGATACAGAATGACTGCATTTATTTGCATAACATAAATATATATGTACATATTATGATACCAATATCCAAGGTCAAGTGAAACATATATCAGAAGGTCTTGTCAAAGGTGGGCATTATCACAAATGTGTGGGAATCAGAGGCTAGGTAAGACAGAAAATGGAACAGTGTGCTAACAATTGTCGAGGGTACTAATACCAACCTTTAACTGAGCATTAAATACAGGCAAAAAAGATACACATGACAACCCTTTGGTGTATGTTCTATAAACCATAGTCTGGAAGGGAAGGAAAAGAGAAAGAGAGAGAAAGGGAAAGAAATAAAGAACCTGCCATAGAGGAGGGCTGGTGAAGGGGGGATGGAACCGGGGACGTTGGTGGTGGGAGATGGGCAATTGTGGAGGGATGGGTGCTGGAACACTGTATGACCAAAACCCAAATATGAACTTTTTAATTGTATGTCTTTGTAATTGTAAAAAAAATAAAAATAAAAAAACTGTAAGAAAAAAGAAAACTACAAAACCTTGCTTCAAAAAATCAAAGAGGACACAAGGAAATGGAAACACATTCCCTGGTCATGTATTGGGAGAATTAACATTGTCAAAATGGTGGAACTCCGTACAGTTTTATACAGAGTCAATGCAGTCACTATAAAGATATCATGACATTCTTAAAAAAAATTAGCCAAAAATCCTGAAATTTATATGGAAAAATAAGCCCCCATGAATAACTAAAGCAATACTTGGGAAAGGAAGATTGGCAGCATCACCTTTCCCAACTTTTGACTGTTCTAGAAGGTTAGTAATTAAAACAGCATGGTATCAGAGTAAAGACAGACCTTTGGACCTATGGAATAGAGTTGAGTATACTGACACCCATCCTCAAATACCTGATCATTTAATCTTTGTTAAGGGAGCAAAATTTATGAAATGGAGCTAAGGTAGTCTCTTAAAAAAGTGGTGCTGGGAAAACTGGACAGCTTCATGTAAAAAAATGAATTTGGATCTTTCTTTACACCATGCACAAAAAATCAGATAAAAATCTCAATATCACACCTAATCCATAAAGTACGCCGAAGAAAATAAAGGAAAAACCCTCAACAACATTGATGCTAAAGGCATCTTCAAAGAGGAAACACCACTAACAAAGCAGTTGGAAGCAAATATAAACGTATGGGACTACATGAAACTAAAAAGCGTCTTCACCCCAAAAGAAACTGTGACCAAGATACAAAGACAGTCCACAGAGTGGGAAAGAATATTCACTTAATACCCATCTTATAAGGGGTTAATATGCTCGATATATCAGACACTATAGAACTTTACAAGAAGAAAATAGCCAACCCAATTTAAAAAACGGGGAGAAGAAATGTACAAAAAACTTCCCAAAAAAGGAAATTTGATGGCCAAAAGGCACATATAAAAATGCTCATCATCACTAATTATTAGAGAGATACAAATCAAAACAACAGAGATATCATCTTACACCACAGTGACTGGCACATATCCAAAAAAAAAAAAAACATGGACAATAAGTGCTGGCACGGATGAGGGGAGAAAAGGATTCTCATCCATTATTGGTGGGAATGTCAACTGGTACAGTCTTTCTGGAAAACAATTTGGGCATTTGTCCAATAACAAGAAATTGAGCTTCCATTTGACCTAACAATATTCAATAATATATTCTGGGAATATACCCTGGGATGCCAAAAACACACAGTGGAAATGCCATCTACACTTCTATGTTCATAGCAGCACAATTCACAATAGCCAGAATCTGGAAACAACCAGAGTGCCTGAAAACAGATGACTGAATAAAGAAACTATGGTACATCTACACAATGGAATACTGTTGGGGACACAGCCAGGGTCCCCAACAGTGCCGGGAAACGAGTTTCCTTCTACCTCTGAAGCCGGGCCGGGAATGGATGAAAACTCAGGAATCCGATGCAGTTTTAAAATGCTTTACTTATCACAGGTTCAGGCATACAAATCATCAATAAGGAAAATCCAGTGCTTGGGATTCCTGGCTAGAACCCCAGGCACGTGTAGGCTAAGATGATGGCCACCACGTGTAAAGGCCCTGTAGAGAGGAGAGAAAGACAAGACTCCCAAGAAGAGTGCTAGCCCCAAAAGAGAGCCCAAAAAGAGAGCCCAAAAAATGAGAGAGAGAGAGAGGGAGAGAGAGAGAGAGAGAGAGAGAGAGAGAGAGAGAGAGAGAGAGAGAGAGAGAGAGAGAGAGAAAGGAAGCAGGCTGGTTTTATACCCCTGCAACTCAGACCTCCCACTATTATGGGAAGCAGGAAAGGTCAAATGCCCTTAGGTAATTTTTCCCAGTACCTCACCTAGGCCCTATTATATGCTAATGTTTTGAGCCAAGATCTGCCTGGAAATGCCTTATAGGGTAGAGAAGGGGGTTTCTGAGATGGCATGTCTCTGTACCAAAGACTAATACTAATGCCAGTTAAATATTTCTCCAAGCCTTCACAAGAGTCTCGTCTACTTCACAGTAGCTTTGTATTTTAGTTGCCTTTGAGTTATTAGGGAGCCATGCTTGCTTGCTTGGAGGCAAACAGCATTGCTCTCTGGTCTAATGACTTAGATCCAATGTGGTCAGGCAAATATGCTGGTAAGATCTAGCTAGTCCTACGATGATTGTGGTAGTATGAGAGAATATTTATACCAGCCATACAGATTACATGGTCAGATAAACTGCCACATTTAAACTACCCCCTATCTACAAAATGACCTGCAGGAGGCAATCCAGGGCAGATGCAGAGGCTTTTAGGCTTTTAGTTGTCCTGCAACAGAATACTATTAGGAAAAAATGATGTCATGATATTTGCTTAAAAATGGATGGACATGGAATGGATCATGCCGAGTAAAGTTAGCCAGAGGGAAAAACACACATATAGAATGACTGCATTTATTTGCAGGATATAAAAAAGTGTGATACCAATATTCAAGTCCAGACAAAACATGGATCAGGAGGTCTTGTCAGTAGCTGGAAACTACTGAAAATGAATGGGAGTCAGAGGTTAGGTAATTCAGAGAACGGAACAGTGTACATTAGTACACTGTTATTGCAAATGGTAATACCAGCCTAGAAACTGAGCATTGAAAGTAGGCAAAAGGATATACATGATAACCCCTAAATGTATGTATTGCTGCCACAATGTGTGTGTGAGAGAGAGAGAGAGAGAGAGAGAGAGAGAGAGAGAGAGAGAGTAAAAAGCCTGCCATAGAGCATAGAGGCAGGCTGCGGGAAGGGAAAGGGAATTGGGGACATTGGTGGAGGGAAATGGGCACTGGTGCAGGGATGGGTGCCTGAACACTATATGACTGAAACCCAAATGTGAACATATTTGTAATTGTATATCTCACAGTGATATAATTACAAAATTAAAAAAATTAAAATAATACTCTGGTTTCTCTTCAGATCACATAAATCATTCGCCTTTAAAAAAATTAAAATAAAATAAATAAAAAAGCTGCTGCTCAGTTACCAAAATGTGAGTTATGGAACAATATTTTATTTTATGCTATTTTGTTCTTTTATAAGCACTTCTCAATTTTAGCGTTTAAAAATATTAATATCACTTGGAATCAGTGTTTATGTTATTTGTGAAGAAACAATATAAATTACAATCATATTTTTTCTAGTATCAAATCAAATATCAAATACAACATGGGTCAGGGCCGGAGTGATAGCCCTGCGGGTAGGGTGTTTGCCTTGCATGCGGCCAGGCCCATGCCGGCCCGGGTTCGATCCCTGGCATCCCATACGGTCCCCGAGCACCACCAGGAGTAATTCCTAAGTGCAGAGCCAGGAGAAACCCCTGAGCATTGCCGGGTGTGACCCAAAAAAAAAAGCAAAAAAAAAAAATACAACATGGGTACCTTGCCAGGCTCTGCCGTGTAGGTGGTACACTCTCAGTAGTAGGCTCTTGTTTCGAGCTTTACTGATGAATCTCAACAGGGAGAGATCTGCTTTTCTCTTAGGTGGAGCTCTGAGGAGCTATGGAGTCTGGATGTTGAGATATGTTGAGATGTATTTGATATGCCAAAAACTACTAACAATTATGGACCTCATTCCCATAACCTAAAGGAATGGTTTGAAGCTCTTCATGTTCCTGGAGCGAGCAGATGCCCTTAGGTTACTCTTGCTTGTGACAGGAGGTATGGAAATGTTACTTACTGGTGCCCGCTCTAGCAAATCAACGAACAATGGGAAGACCAGTGATACAAGTGATTTTTTTCTAGTAGAAAAAAATTCTATTTTTCTTTTTTTAAAGTAGCAAGTCAGGCAATGAAAGAAACTTTGAAAAAAGTAATTTAGGAAATTTAAAACTTTCTATTGGTTATTTCTGAACTGTTGCTACTTCCAAAATCAGATATGGTCCATTTTATTGCATTACTGTCAGGTCAATGAATTTTCACCAGTATTCTTTCTTGATAAATAATATAAACTAAAACATGAGTGAGAAGAGAGAGAAGTGAGGGCAAGAGTATGTGGACAAGATTGATTAAATTAATGAGCAATTCCTTCTAGACATGCATTTCTGTGTTACAATATTTGATTTTGATGGGATGGGGTCCAGGTATCTGAGCTGGGTACAGAGACTGGAGATATCTAGATTGTATCATGAAAAAGAAAACAATGTCCAGAACCAGATGGACAGTAAAGAATGTAAGACACTTGCTCTGGCTTCAGTTGCCCTTTGTTTAGCTCCCGCACCATATATACACCACCAGGCATAATTCCTGAGCATACAGTGAGGATTAAGCCCTGAGCACCCATAGGAGGTGACACAAAAACAGAAACAAGAAAAAGGAAAAATATGTTCAGGGCTAGATTCATATTCTAGAGAAGACGCAAGAGAGTAAATAGGTCACCAAAATGAAGCATCAGAACAGACTACAAAAAGACTAGTATTCGGGGGTGGTGCAAATGCCTGAACTAAGTGATTTCAACCAGAGGGTAAAACAGTATTCTAAAACTCACCCTCAGAGACTAACCAAGATGATTTTGAACCTTGACCATGGAAAGGGAAGATGTTAAGGATTAATCAGATGATGCCAATGTGCTTGACATCACAAACCAGAGGAACTTTCAAATATCTAGTCTAGATGAGATTTCTGCAAGAAGAAAGGTTTGCTGAAACGCCCTAGAAGTAACACAAGGGTATGGATGGGTTCCTGGGCAAGTTGGTGGTTGTGAGGTATGCACTCAAACCATAAACATCAACACAACTGGAAACATGATTATGTATAGATAGAATCATTAGATAAGCTAAAAAACAATTCCCTGTTTTATTTATTTTATTTTTTTAAAGAGAGTATGGAAGAAAGGTCGTGGGCACATTGTTGGATATGCAATAATTTTAAAAAGGGTCAGAAAGCACAGAGGTTAAGGTCCTTGCTGTGCAGGCAGTGACACTGGTTTGAATTCCCAGCACTCTGAGTGCTCAGACCTTGAGCACTGCCGGAGTGATCCCTGAGTACAGAACCAAGAGTAACCCCAGAGTATTGAAGGGTGTGGTCAACTCCAACCCCAAAAACAAAAAAAATAAACTTTTTATCAGAACTAAAAATGATGATACTATAGTAACCATGTTACTGAGACTATATTATTTTTTCTTGTTTTAAAGAAGAAAGGTTTTAGAAAATAAAGGTATTTTCTTTGATAGTTGATTTTCCCCCCTCAGAATTCCTCAATTTAAGAACAGTAAAATATGACTTTTAGTATAAAAATTAATGCAGAGAAAGAGTTTCCATAGTATATAATCCATGAAATTCTAAGTGTTCATGTTAAAACAGTGTCTATGCCTCAGGAATAACTTAGGAACTGTGGACTCAGTTGGCATCCAAGGTAACAGAGCCAGAGGAGATTTCATCAATATTCATAGAGAGCAAGTACTGACTAAAACCGTGCTTGGATAAATATCAAAGTATAATGAAGGGGGTCTTTAAATGTAGAAAGATTTCTAAAGCGTGGAGAAAAGAAAATTTATCTCAATGTTCTAACATAAGGAAATTAGAATTTACTTTAGGATGAAACAGAAACTTGATAGTATTTTGTAAAAAGGAATTTGAAAGCACTAATAGAATATATTTAAGTTATATAAGGTGAGGTGATGCTGATAATTCTGTTGTACAAGGTGCTTTAGGGATAAAGAGAAAATTATCAACAAAACTCAGTGGTTTCATTATTACTGACTTCACTCAAGTTGTTAGACTCCCACACCCAATTTATTCCTTGAAGCAAATAGGTCAGAGGGATTAGGGATGCTAACTGTACTCTCACCAGGCTTTTCCCAGCTCTCCTGATATTCTATGTATGTAACAAAACATCCCCAAATAAATGAATGCATTTTTAAATCCACAAATAATTAATTTACTCAGATGTGTTCCCTGGAGTTGAGAGGGTAATGCTACTAAAATGGATAAAATACATAATGATGGTTTCAGGTGCTTCCATGCCTAACATTACTAATGCTATTTCACAACGCAAGCAAATACCACAGAAATATTAGTTAATATTTTAATATCAGTTATATTTTTAATATTATTAAGAGCAGAAGTGGATATTAAAAATATGTAATCCAGAAATCTATAGTGTGTTTTTTAGTGCACTAAGGATGACAAAACATACCTGGGGTATTTGCTTGGGGTTTTGCAAATTCTATTCACCAGAGTTCTTATCAATTGAACAGTATGAATACATAAAAGCAATGCATACCAAACAGGTCTGCTTAACAGTTTTTCTCATATTCTTTTTCAGTATCTTTTAATTTGCCTTATAAAAGCATTTGATCTTGGCAGTATTTTTTCAAGAGTAGGAAGATTAGAGTTTAACTTCTTATCATTAGGAAAACTCTCTTTGTTGTATATGTGAAACGTAATTATCCCAAATCTCAGAAAATTGCTTTAAAATTATCCAAAGATAGTGCAGATACATCCTTCAAAAGGCAAACCTTTTGCCTTTTGATACAAAGTGTTTTATAAGCATTTTACAAAATATTTTGTTTTTCCTTCATTGTATATGTTAATATTCATTTTTTATCAAAGTGAATTGAGCTGTCAATCAACATTTGAAGACCGAATTCTTTATAAAAGTCAGTCATTTTGTTTTCAAAAAGATACCCTCCACTATTTGTGGTGGGTCAGAGTAGTGGAAGAGATGTGTGGAAACTATTTTAGGTTATACCATCAAAAGCTTAAGAATGACTGCAGCCACTGTAAGTGACTGTCATAGTTTTGTCAGTGTGAATCACAATCTTAACATATTTAAACTGTGACTTCTGTATTTCATTAAGAGCTGAGCAATTAGGTTTGCATTTTTGATGTCTCATAATTGTATACTGTGACATTGTTCTGATGACAATGCTCATTGATCATTCATAATGTAACTGCTCACACCATGAATCAAGTATAAATCAACACCTTTTATTTTATATTCAGTAAGGCACTTTATTTTCAGATTGATAATTTGCCATCACAGTTTAATCTTCAGCTGTCAGAATTTTTTTTGGTTTAATAATCTTTCTTATGACAGATCTTTAAACCCTTCTAAAAAGTGTTGTAGGAATATACCAAACAGCATGGTAGGGAAAGATAGTAGAAAGGTTTAGCATGACAAATATGAAGCCTATTGAAGAGCTCAGCTAGAAGACTGGATTCAGACATAGGGCTTTTATTTATTTATTTATTTATTTATTTATTTATTTATTTATTTATCTATTTATTTATGCTTTTTTGGATCACACTTGGTAATGCTCAGGGGTTACTCCTGCATTCAGAATTACTCTTGGCAGTGTTTGGGGAACTATTTGGGATGCCAGGGATCAAACCCAGCTTGGCTTAATGGAAGGCAAATGCTCTACCCACTGAACTATGGCTCTGGCCCAGAGTTAACTTTTCATGGGGAGAAATCCTGGTTTTAGAGATACAGAACTATACCTTCCAACAGCATCAGAACAGCAGACACAAAGTTATTCAACATTTGTGCATAGGAGGCGTCTTTATGCTACACACCTAATTTTTAAAAAACTTCTACTCTGACAGAGATATTGTCCCCCACAATCTACTCAGTTGCCTTTCTGAAATTTCTAAATCACTGTATTATTGTCTTCCCGTTCATCGATTTGCTCGAGCGGGCACCTGTAATATCTCCATATGTCCTGTCTCATGCAAGTAGAGCCCAAGGGCATCTGCTTGCTCCAGGAACATAAAGAGCCTCAAACCATTCTGTCAGTTCATGGGAATAAGGCCTATAATTGTTACTGGTATTTGGCATATCAAATACGACACGGGTAGCAGGCCAGGCAACCCAAAAAAGAAAAAAAAAAAGAAAAAAATTAACAAAGCATAACCCTGAGTGAGGGTAACTTGGCCTGAAACAAAGCCTGAGCGTGGTCATATAGCCTGAGCAAACCCGCATTTTTAATATAAAATTAGCACAATAATCTGCTAACTGCTTGAAGTTATAATATGCTTTTCAGAAGGCCTTTCCCTGTTTGGTTCTGAGTAAAACTTGTGCAGAAGATGGGAAGAAGACAAGAAGGAGTAGACAGTTTCTGAAGAAGAGTGCGGCAAGCCACCACTGACATGCATGCATGTTGTCAAGCATCTACTGCCAACCAGACATGGAGGAGAAGTCCTACCCAGAGCTCTTCCAGGACTGTTGCAGGACTCCTAAGGGCCGCTGCATCTGCTCTGGATTGCCTCCGCAAATCACTCCGTAGATAAGGGGGTAGTCTAAATGTGGCAGTTTATCCGACCATGTATGCTGTACTAGCTGGTATAAATATTCTCCCATGCTATCACAATCATCGTGGGACTAGCTAGATCTTACCAGCATATTAGCCTGGCCACGTAAGGACACCTAAGTAATTAGACCAGAGAGAAATGCTGTTTGCTTCCAAACAAACAAGCATGGCTCCCTGATAAAATATAAAACTACAATGAAGTAGAGGAGACTTGTGAAGGCTTGGAGAAATATTTAACTGGCATTGGTGTTGGTCTTTGGTACAGTGACATGCCATCTCAGAAACCCCCTTCTCTACATTTCAAAGGCCTTCCTGGCTCAAAACATTAGCACAGTAAAGGCCCTAGGTGAGATGCAGGGAGGGATTACCTGAGGGCATTGGACCCTCCCTGCTTTCCATAACAATGGGAGGAAGGTCTGAGTTGCGGGGGTATAAACTAGCCGGTTCCGGCTCTCCTGGTCTTCTTCCCGGTGGGATCTCGCCTTGTGAGCGTTTATTCCCCTTGGAAGTTTTACACGTGGTGGTCGCCATCTTGGCCTACACGTGGCTGGGGTTCTAGCCTGGAATCCTAAGCATCAGGTTTTTCCTTTTGCTGATTTGTATGCCTGAACCTGTGATAAGTAAAGCCTTTTAAAACTGCATCGGATTCCTGAGTGTTCATCCATTCCTCGCCGGCCGGAGGTAGAAGGGAACTTCGCTTCCCGGCACTGTTGGGGACCCCGGCGGAGCGCCCCGACACAGGACAATTACTTTTTTTTATTTTGTAATGGTGAAAAATATTTTGTTTTTTGCCTCTTTCAGATTTTGTAAGTCCTATGCTGCATTTCCTAGATGAGTATTATGTATTAATGGAATTCCTTTTAAAATAATTCTTTTAAAAGCACTTATTATAAATATAATTGTTCATAAAACTCTTTCTATATTTTTTTCTAAAGAGGCTGCATATTCAATACACCATCTATTTAATAGTATATCTATTAGGGAATAATGGAGTCATGAACAAATACTATTTCTACTGTAAAAGATCTCACATTCTGTAAACATTTAATAGGGCACAAAGTGATCAGCGCTGGTAAATAGAACAGACACAATCAGAGTAGGAAGTAAAAAGAAACTGTGCTAATGCCTTTTCATGTGCTCATGAGACTGAGTTATTTACCATTCTGCTCTGGGCAATATTCCACATGAATGGAATACCGTGGAATACAACAGTATTCTACAATGTTGTATTCTACATTGTGTTTATGTATTACAACAGTATTCCACACTGTGTTTATAGAGTATAAACATAGCAAGCTTATGATTTGGATGCTGGGGCTATAGTACAGAGGATAAGGTGCCTGCTGTGTATGTGGCAGACCAGGGTTTGATCCCCAGAACCACATAAGGTCTGTAAGCACCACCAGGAGTGATTCCTGAGTGCAAAGCTAGGAGGAATCCCTGAGCATCACCAAGTGTGGCCTCCAAACAAAACAAAACAAAACAAAAAGATTCAGATTTTACTTTAGTAAAAATTTTACTTTAGTAAAATCCCACCAAACCTCCCCTACCCCTGGCTTGGGAATTTGACAGCTGCTGCTTTCTTTTGCTGAAAGCCAGGTCATGTCAACCAGTCTCTCACATAATACAGGAGGTTCAGGAACATGGATCCATTCAGGTCTAAGGATTAACAATGTTCTGTCTGATGTTAGTTTCTGCATTCCTCACTAACTGACGTCCATTCCTTGCCTGCCCACACCTCTGTCTGAAGTAATTAACCTCTGCAGGAATCATCTACATTCTACAAGAGTACCCAAACGCTCATGAAAAGAAACTGATATTTGTTAGGAGTCTATCATGCTCCAAATATTTTGTAAATATGACTTTTTTTTTTTGGTTATCACAAACTCCAGTCAGGAATGAGGTATTAGCCCCATTTTATAGATAAAAAATATGAGAGGGTCAGAAAGACAGTACTACAGGTATGCAAGAAGCCAACTTGACTCAATCTCTTGCAAAGTGTATAGTCTCCTAAGCCCTGTGAGGAATGATCCCTGAGCAAAGTCAAGAATAAGTCCTGAGAGACCGAAGCGATAACACAGTGGGTAAGCACTTGCCTTGCATGCGACTGACCCAGGTTCGATCCCAAGTATCCCATCTGTTCCCCTAAGCACCATCAGGAGTAATTTCTCAGAATAGAGCCAGGAATAATCCCTGACTGTTGCCAAGTGTACCCCCCCCCAAATGAATACACCCTGAGCACTGCTGTCTGGCCCCAAATTCCCTGAAATATAAAAATAAAGGCTAAATAAGACCCAAAAGTTTAAGACCTGAGATCAGCCCAGTTACTCAAAAATTCCTTGCCAATTTTACCTATTACATTATTAATATAAAACTTTTGGAAATGGGACAAGGATAAAAATGACTAGTAGCAGCTTTTGCTTGATCACTTGATCACTTGATCACTTGACATCCCATTATTCGTCGATTTGCTTGAGTGGGTGCCAGTAGCATTTCCATTTGTCCCTGATTGCTTGATATTAAGAAAGTAAATAATTGAGTGATCTGGTAAAAGAACTGCATATGAGAGACTGAATTAAGTGACAACAGTAATAAAAATAAGGGACACTGTTGGGTGACACACCCTACTTTAAGTTCCAGCTACACTTAGCTTGCAGCCCCTCCCAGCTCAGCTAGGGAGGTTTTGAATCAGCTCTGGCACTTGTAAAGCTAAAAAGGCCCACCTGAAGTGCTGCATTTGAATAGAATTTTTTACCTGTATTTGTCTCTAGATAGCTCAGCCCATCAAGCTAGGAAGTTTTGGCGGATTTCTATCTATAAAATAAACTGTGAGAAGAGAGAAGGCCCTTTTTGACATTTTGGCTTTCCTTGGCATTTTCCTCTCTGCGTCCTCTCCCTTCTCTGTTGGGCTTCAACACGTGGTGGCTGTCATCTTGGTCTACACGTGGCTGGGGCCTAGCTGGGAACCCAAAGTTCAGGGTTTTTTTTCTGTTCTTGGATTGTATATCTGTTCTTTATTGTGATAGTAAAGCCTTTTAAAATTGCGCCCGGAATCCTGAGTTTTCATCCATTTCCCACCGGCTTCAGAGGTAGAAGGGAACTCTTTTTCCTGGTATTGTTGGGGACCCCAGCAGATCCCCAACAGGACACAGTGGCCCTTTAAGAAGTGAACATACATCTTTTCACAATAGCTAAAATCTGGAAATGACACTTGTGTCCAAAACAGGTGACAGGATAAAGAAACTAGGGTAATATATGCAATGAATAGTTTTTTGGCTATAAGACAAAATAACAGAAATCCAGACCAACAACTCGTATGAGGCAAACATTACCGGAAAACAAAAGCAGAGACACCACCAAAAAGGTATCTCAAATACAATTTTTTCAAAAGACAAAGGTCACACAATTTGTAGCTAACTGGATGGATCTGGGATATATCATGATGAGAGAGTAATTAGAGGAGAAAGTCAGATATAGAATGACCCTGCCCTAAAGTGGGTTGTAAAGATATATAAGAAACAATAAATGGCCAAAAGCAACAGGAAAAGAGAACTGGTCTTTAGTAGGACGCATAACGCTGCAGGGAGTGGGGCACTGGGACAGTGGAATAGGACAAGACACTCTGATGGGGTGGAGGGTGTGGTGCTGGGATTTTGATGCATGAAACCCAGCCATTATCATTACTGAGAACTTACAGTGCCTATCATTTCAAAAAGTGAGTATGTTTCTCAATTTCTTCATCAAGGTTATAAAAACACTAATTTGGTAAACATTTTTTTTTGTGAAATCATACATGCCGGGATATGACAGAGGCCTCAAATCTTGTGGAGTGTCTTGGGGAGTCTTCTAACTGCTCACTATTCTTGTGCCTGTTAAAAAATTAAATTAGGCAAACAATGGGACTACAGTTAATAAGTCTGTGCTGTGAAATCCTGCACTGCACTGAAATTACCTAAACGGGTAGATACTTAGTATACTCACCGCCTACTAAATGAAGTAAGTGCTAAGCTAATTAGCAAAAGGTGGTGATTATTTTACAATATCTGCAGATATCAAAATATCAAGTCCTTTACCTTAAGCATATGCCAGCTTCTTCAATTATACTTCAATAAAGTTGGAACTGCATAAGATTAATAAGAATAACAATTTACCTGCTGTTCTCTGCACTTGAGGCCATTGATAAGGTATTGTTTTATTTTTTTTCCTCTCTAAGGAAACCATTAATGGCCTTGGGTCACAATACATAACAATGTTTCCTATATCTATATCTAAGCATTAAGTGCTACACAAATGTAGTAAAGCATGATGAATATTAAAACTTATTAATTTATTTTTAGTATTTTTTTAGAAAGTAGAAAAGTTTATTGGAAAGTAGAAGAGAAAGGAAAGGTACTCCCCGTGCAAGGAGGAACTTAGTATAGGACTAAGTCCTATTTTTAGTATCACGATCACGATCTTCCCGTTAATCATCTATTTGCTAGAGCGGGCACCAGTAATATCTCAATATGTCCTGTCACATGCTGTAGAGCCAAGGGCATCGGCTTGGTACAGGAACATAAAGAGCCTCAAACCATTATATTAGGTCATGTAGTATATTTTTAAGTATAGGCAATTCCCTAGTATCTGTCCTACTATTAAAAACTAGAGAATCTGACGGAACTAAATAGGGCAGATGCACATCAAGATACATGCAAAGAGCACGGAGAAGTTAGAGGAAATGAAATTCAGCAACAAAATGAAAAAACACTAACTAGAATTTGCAAGGATTTCCAAATTGCAAGAATTTTCGAAGCCAGAAACCTATTTCTTTGCAGCTAAATTCAAATATACTCTAACTAGTTAGACTGCCCATGTCTTAAAAGGTGAAATGAGGTACACAAAGGAATTACAGAAGCTTTATGAGAATGTCTAATACAAAAACAAGTAGCCCTTAATCAAGCACTTACTGTAAACTCAAAAGAGGATGACTGAAATATTTCTTCCTTTTGAACAATATTTGTTTGTGTGTTTGCTTATTAGGGTTTGGGGACCACACCCAGCAGTGCCCAGGGCTTACTCCTGACTGTGTGCTCAGGGATAACTCCTGGAGGGCTCAGGGGGCCATACTGGGTGCTAGGGAATGAACCAGGGTTGGTCAAAGACATGCGAGACAAACACCATACCCACGTACTATCTCTCTGACCCTCTCAAACAATACCCTTTTGATCACCTAATTCTCTAAGTATGCTTTTTGCCCTTCAACTTTACTAAATATTTTTACCAATAAGAATGGATCTCGGAGTGACTACAGAGTATTTCTTAACACAAAAGGAAGGCTTTTCCTGCAGGGCCAATATCACACGGATCAAAAATTTTTATTAAAATACATACAGTGAGGAGTGTAGCTGTGATGTTTTTATGTGATATCTGGTTTTTGTAATGAAACACAGTAAGTAGAATGTGAATTTTGGGGTAAAGAAATGCAATATTTCTAAAATCTGTGTAGGATCTTTCTAACTCCTGGTATTATGATTAATTTTCTCTGGGAGGCAGCTAGCACTGACATTATGCAGGTGTTCAGAGATGTTCTTTTGATGGAGAGTATCTAGTGTTGCCAGTCTGAAGAGATGCACAAAAGATGATGACTATGTCCTTTCTCAAGCTTGTTTGATGAATTTAGAGAAATTTTAGAGTGATGAAGAAGTGGTACCCTGAGTAGAATTGTTACTTTTCCCACTTTTGAACTGTTTGATCTTTGAAATCCCATTACAGGTAGAATAGTGACCGTAATGTGTGGGAAAAAAAAATTGAAGTTAAAAGTCTGGTTTAAGATAAAGATTTAATTCTTTCTGACAGTGGAATAAAGGCAAGGAACTCTACCTGCTTGTAATAATGGCATCTATTTCACAAGAAGTCATAAGAATCAACAAAAAATAATACATGTGAGATAATTATAAATATGTTTTGAAGTTAGGTATTCTAAAGATTCATGTCAACTTTTCAATTTTAAACAAGCAAACTTAATGAGAAAAGAGTTTTAAATATTCTTTAAAAACTGCAGAAAAATATAGGCAATTAGAAAGGGTAATAAGTATGTTAGGGATTTGAGAAAGACCTCAATGGGCTATGAGAAGATTTTGCATTCAGGCGAACCAGATAAGACCTTAGGGACTGTAAGGATGCTCAGTTCTGCTGGGTGTAATCATCAAACACTGAGCTGGGAATAGCATATAAGCAATACTGGGTATGTCATAACATTTAAAAAAGGGCAAAGTAAGGGGCTGTGAGATAGTATATTGGGGAGGGCACTTGTCTTGAATGCAGCTGACCTGGGTTCAATTCCTGGTATCACATATGGGCTCCCAAGTCCCACCAGGTGTAATTACTGAGTGCATAGCCAGGATGCTATAAACATTGTCAGGTCTGTCTCCCAGCTCCTATCCCTATCCCTAAAAAGGAACACTGAAAGTTAAAAAGGAAATAGTAATCTTGGTCAAGACGGTCAAGAAACTGAATTTGAATTTTATGTTGAATATTCTTCTCAATAAGTAATTGATTTGCATCAACTCATTATTGAGTTCCTGTGGCCTTATAAAAGTCATCAGACAATGCCTGAGACCAGAGCCCAGTATGAACTCCAACAGGAGGCCTCATTCCTTGGTATTCATATATCTAGACAAAAACTGTTTTTCTTTCTTCCCAGGAAACTAGGAAAATACCTAGGTCACACCATGATTTGGGAGTAAAGAAAAATGGTAACCTGCAAGTCTAAGTAAATCCTCAAATCCATTTAAACACCAAATCTACACACTCCTCTGCTCCAAGATAAGGAGATTGTAATCTCAAAGGTGGAGCAGGTGGAATCTGAAGTCAGTTTGAATTGCATACCTTTCTTGGTGTGATCTTTTTTTTTTATAGAACTCCTCCAATTCCATGTAGAATTTCTCAATTTCATCTTCTTTGTATGTGGATGTTGGTGCGTAGACAATGAAGATAGAAATTGCTGGCAGTGGACCACATCTCTTCAAGTGTAATCGTCTTACTCGGTTTGTTAGGCATTCAAATGAATCAATGTTTACGGCCATGTTTGTGTTGACCAGGACACCAAAGCCACCGATGCCTCTTTAAGTCGCATGTTCCAAGGAACAATTCTTCTCCAGTGTCAAATACAGCATGATGCAACAGACGCCTCCTCGTCTCAGTCAGACCAATGATGTCGTACTTGATCTTTTTGCTTGCAGCATCAGATCCTCAATATATAGGCTTCCAATGCCAGTGTACGTGCATTGAAAGTACAGACAGTGGAATATCACGCCTCACTCAAGCGAGAGAAGGAATCCAGAGTTCTGACCTCCGTCGCTATTCCAGAATCAGGGATGCTGTCTCGTTTGCCAAGGCATCGAAAATCAGATGGGCTGGACATGTAATGCAATTTGGAGACAACCGCTGGACTAGAGCCATTACTGACTGGATCCCACGGGATGTCAAAAGGTCACGTGGCCGCCCACCTACAAGATGGTCAGACTTCCTTGTAAAAACCCTGAAGGAACAGTTTGAGGCTCTTCATATTCCTGAATCAACCAGATGCCATTGGGCTACATTGGCACGTGATAGGGTCCAATGGAAATATTACTGGCGCCCGCTCGAGCAAATCGATTAATAACGGGATTCAAGTGATCAAGTGACCTTTCTTGGGTGGTATTCTAACATTTCCTGGAGAATATCTTTTTATGATTAACATTAGACTTTTGTTCTTTTTTTTGCGCAGGAGCTTCAGATGGAGGTGGAGGAGCATACCTGGCAGTGCTCAGGATTTACTCCTAGCTCCGTATTCAGGGTTATCTCCTAACAGTGCTCAGGGTTTACTCCTAGCTCTGTATTCAGG
The DNA here is from genome assembly GCA_021461705.1 of Cryptotis parvus. Lineage (NCBI taxonomy): Eukaryota > Metazoa > Chordata > Mammalia > Eulipotyphla > Soricidae > Cryptotis > Cryptotis parvus. Next base: position 46,847 of record JAJIBD010025186.1, read on the forward strand.
GATAACTCCAGACAGTGCTCAGGCACAATAGGCAGTGCCTTATCCTATGCTATATCTCCAGCCCCAAATTTGTGTTTTAATTATTGATTACTCAGAACAAGGACTTTATTTTTTCAAAGCATAAATGTATATAGCAATACCGGATAGTCATTTGTCTTAGCAGTAACTATTTGTCCCTGTATTTCTCAGTTCACTTGTATCACTTGTGTTCCAGTTGTTTATCCATTTGCTTGAGCCAGCATCAGTAACATCTTCATACATCCTGTCAGGTGCTAGTGTAGCCCAAGGGCATCTGCCTCAAATGCCTCAAACCATTCATTCAGGTAATGTGAATGAGGTCTATAAGATCAATGAGGTTACTGGTTTCTGGCATATCAAATACAACACAGGTAGCATACCAGGCTCTGCTAATTTCTCAGTTATATGATGCTATATCACAGATCAGCACAGATGCACTAAAATCTACTGGGATACCTTTCTGATGATGGAAATTTTTACCACAATAAGACTATCCCTTTTTGCCCAGTGCCATCTTTTCTCTACCAGCCACAGGAATGATTTTCCCATTGCTAGTCAGAATATAGCTTATCTAGCTTCAAAGCCCCATCCTACTTTCTGTCTTTGCAGAATGTTTTTGCACAAATGACTACATTCTAGGTCCTCTATTAAACATGCAACATTTGGGTAAATTTCCCCCTCAATGGAGTTGAGGGAGAAAGCAGGACTGGGTCCAGGATGTTGGGAGAAAGTGAGCTGTAACAGAAGATAATAAATATGATATGATTAAATATGTGATTGAGTATGCTATGTAGGAATATAACATATAATCCTATATAATACACAGAAGTCAAGGATGACACAATTACGTGAAGAGGGCTATGATGAAAGAGTGGGAAGGGCCTTCAAGAGTAATACTAAAAATTGAAAGAAGAAAAATAATTGACAATCAGGAATGCTATTACCATAAAAATTTCATGATAGAAAGGCAACATAAGGTCCTTTGAACTTACTGTCAAATAAAACTGTTTTCACAATCTGCACTTTTATTTTCATAGCAGCACTATTCACAATAGCCAGAACCTGGAAACAACCAGTATGCCCGAGAACTGATGACTGGATAAACAACTGTGGTACATCTATACAATGGAATACTATGCAGCTGTTAGGAAAAATGAAGTTATGAAATTCGCCTATAAATGGATGGACATGGAAAGGACCATGTTGAGTGAAATTAGTCAGAAGGAAGGAGAGAGATATAGAATGACTGCATTTATTTGCATGACATAAATATATCAGGCAGTCTTACTAAAAGTGGAAATTACCATAAATGTGAGGGAGTCAGAGGTTAGGTAAGATAGAGAAGGGAACATGTGTGAATAAATGTTGAAAGGACTGATACCAACATAGAACTGAGCATTAAATACAGGCAAAAAAAATGCACATGATGGTTTCTAAGTGTATGTAGTGCAACCCACAATGTGTAAGAGAAGGAAAAGAGAGAGAGGGAGAGAGAAAAGAGATAAAGAGCCTGCCATTTAGGCAGGCTATGAGAAGGGGGAATTGGGGACATTGGTGGTGGGAAATGGGCACTGGTGGAGGGTGGGGTGCTGGAACACTATGTGACCCAAACCTCCAAACATGAACAACGTTGTAATTGTATATCTCATGGTGGTATATTAAAATGTTTAATTAAAAAAAATAAAACTTTTTTTCTCCCCAGAAATTGCACTAATAGCCACGCTGAAGGAGGCTTAAAGAAAGGAGTTTCTTAACAAACAAAGATCTTCACATTATAGGATCTTCACTGAAGTTTATACCTAGACAGAGCCCCCAAACCCCTGTCATTTGCACAGCCTGTTCTGCCACTTTATTAAAAGTGAGATCATAAGAGAGTCAAGGAACAAATTAAATCTGACTAAACAGAACTTAGACTGGCTCACTGTGACTATACACCTGCCCGGTGATTATGGGCAAGTTTCCAATTTAGATGCACACTATGCAGTTTCGGGGATAGATAAAGGACTCTGTTATTAACTAAGTGCAGGCATATTTTCTACAAAAGATGAATTGTTCTAACAGAGCTGGGTAGGTTTTACTGGGATTTGCAAACAATTTCCACTTCTAGGAGGACTATTATAACAATGAGATGAATAGAGTCTACTAATTTTTGAGTGAGGTTGAGAGCAGAAAAGAATTTTTTTCATAAGGTAGGACCATGGGAGAAGCAGCTCTTGTTGAGGTCTTACAGAACAGAAGATTCAGTGATGGTGAAGGTGTCCCTCTGTCATCAAAAGACAGAATTAAACCTAATGATAAGGGATTGCTAAGCCACACAAGCAACTAATGTAACAATATAGCTGGCTCACATTTCTTCCCAGTTTGCACTATCTGTAAGCATGGCAGATACTCCTCTAGCAATTTGGAGTAGTTTAACAAACTGGAAAACCTACTTGAATAGGCCAGAACCTATTCATGCCACCCCTGGATTAATGCTAAGGTTCTCATGCTCAGCTGAACAGCTAGAAACTCAGGCTCAAACACCATTTCATATTTTAGTTTCTTGGTCACCACTGATATCATGATGAAGGTTGAGTACTCTGGAAAAGGAACCTAGAAGTATACAAAATTTAATAAATTAAAAAGGTACAGAGTATTTGATGGAAAGCAATAACTGTGGAAGGGAAATAAAAGGGAGGAAGAGAGTTGGGGCAAAAAAGAGAAATCAAGCTGAGGTTGGGAGTGGAAGGCTTAATGTCACTCTTGATAACATGTGATTCATTAAAGTTGTGCCTGATTGGACCCCAAAAAGTCAGACCTTGATGCTTATTATTGGATCTTAACTTCCCTAAAGTGTGGGCTCTTGGATGAAACAATATTCTGCAACCAAGTTCAGTCTGAAAGGAATCAAGAGCATCAGATCCTTGTCTGAAAGCTGGGAAAACCCACTGTCTTCTTCATCTTTTTGTTTGTCTGTTTCTAGGCAAGACACCCATGCTCAGGGCTTGCTCCTTGCTCTGTTCAAGAGTATCTCCTGGTGATGCTTGGGGAGCCTAATATGTACCAGATATTTAAATCTGGTTCTACCATATGCAAGGCCAGCCTTAAAATCTATACTATCTTATAACATATCTCATATTTTAAAGTGGAGAGAGAATTCTGTTGAGAGAATACATTCATGTCAACCATAGGAAAAAAGGTGTGTAGTTCCAACACAGATGACAGGATGCATTTGGATAGAAATGTATTTATTCTAAATACCGATGTGATTGGGTTCAAATTATCCTTTATTCTATCCTAATATAATGCTGTCATCACAGTTTGTGAGGAGGAGGATAAGAAATATTTTGAGGCTTCCCCTGGTCAGATTTGTTCAAGAGTTTGGCCTTGAGTTTTCAGATATCAGCCCATATACCTCATTTACAGTAGTTGAAATACAAAGAAAGTCTTTCATAATGGAATATAGACTTACTTTCATTTAATTATTCATCAAACTCTTATTGAATGAGGTGCCAAGAAATGGAAATAACTAAGGAAGGCTAATCGCCTCTAGACTTAATATGCCTTTAGTGGACTGACTCCATAATACATGGAGTGAGTAACCATATTCCTCACGAGCTGCTTCCTTAGTGCATGACTGCTTTTCCCCCTTTGGGAACATAGTTTTAATTACATAATGGAAGTCAACAGAAAAATAGAATTTATATGACAAATATTATCACTCAGTCAGCCTTGCTATAAGTCAAGGGATTTATTGCTGATCAAGTACCTTTTCATGCAATCAACAAATTGAGTAGGTGATCTCATTTATATACAGCATGGCATGTGAAATAGATGAGAAAACTGTCACTTCTATCTTGAAAATTACCTCTACTCTATTAGGTGAGATGAGAGACAGACATAAATATACAATATAGAATAAGTATATTAAGTGTTTATGACAAAAATAATAGAAGGACGTAACCTTACCTTTGCTAGACATGAGTCTTTGGAAAGGAAGGGAGGCAAATGAGGTAAGCAGAAACAACAGCATTATACTCAAGACATTAAAGAAAAAGAAAGCATAGAATCTTTTAGGGAAATGGTTACTCATCCAGGCTGGCCAGAGCTAGGTTATTTGTAGACTGAAAGCTTAGCAAGGTAGTTAGACTCTTGTGAAGTCTCTGAATGATGAACAAAGGACTTTAGTAACCAGACAATGGGAGGCTCCCATAGATGTTAAGAAGATAATGGTGGGACCTGAGGAATAGCTCCATGGCTTAGTACAGATATCTTGCAAGCAAGAGGGTGTCATTTTAATCCCCAGAGCTCTTACAGGTAACTAGTATGATCCTCAGACCTTTACTGTTTGAGTCTGGCAGTAAAGGTGCCTCATACTCAATTCATGGCAAAAGAGCAATTTCTGGTCATAGTGCAGCGATGTGTGTCCAAGCATCAGAGCTTTAAAAAGGGCTGGAGAGATAGTTCAGCAGGTAGAACTCATGCCCTATAGATGTAGCCAACCAGGATTCAATTCCTGGCACCCTTTATGGTCCCCCAGAACCTCACAGGACTGATTATCAAGTGAAGATCAGGAAGGAGCCCTGGGCAAGCCAGTGTGTGGCCCAAAACAACAATTTTTTTAAAAGTCATGTGAACCTTGGTTAGTGCCAGTGTCAGGAAGTGAGAACCTGTGTGAGCACATGTGTGGTGATAGCAGAGACTACCAGCAAGTGCAAGTGTGACAACCGGAACTTGTGTGAGCAACTCAGCTAACAGTGTGAAGTCCAGTAAAATTGCATGAATGTCAGCACCACCACTAAATGAGTGTAACCCTCAGTGAGCAGTGTCTAAAACTATGACCACCGCAGCCTGACATACCTCTTCCAAGAAGCACTACTGTAAAGTGTCTGAGCACCATAGCTGGTCGTGTGTGCAGTCACAGGTCATGTAACATTAGCAATTGTTGCAGGACTTCTAAGAGCCTCTGTATCTGCCCCTGTATTGCCTCCTGCAGTTCACTTCATAGATAGGGGGTAGTTTAAATGTTGCAGTTTATCTGACCGTGTATTCTGCACTGGTTGGTATATTCTCTCATGCTACCACAATCATCATGGGACTAGCTAGATCTTACCAGCATATTTGCCTGGCCACGTTGGATCTATAAGTAATTAGACCAGAGAGAAATGCTGTTTGCCTCCAAGCAAGCAAGCATGGCTCCCCTGATAACTCAAAGGCAACTAAAATACAAAACTACCGTGAAGTAAAGATGAGACTCTTGTGAAGGCTTGGAGAAATATTTAACTGGCATTAGTATAGTCTTTGGTACAGAGGCATGCCATTTCAGAAACCCCCTTCTCTACCCTATAAAGGCATTTCCTACGCAGATCTTGACTCAAGACATTAGCATCTAAAAGGGACAAGGTGAGGTGGTGGGAGAAATTACCTGAGGGCATTTGACCCTGCCTGCTTCCCATAAAAGTGGGAGGTCTAAGTTGCAGGGGGATAAATCTAGCGTGCTTCCTCTCTTGTGCTCTCTCTTTTTGGGCTCTCTTTTTGGAGCTCACACTCTTCTTGGGTTGTTCTTCCCCTTTCTGCTGGAGTTTTGTCTTTGTCTCCCTCTTTATAGGGCCTTAACACATGGTGGCCGCCATTTTGGCCTACACGTGGCTGGGGTTTTAGCCATGAATCCTAAGCACAGGGTTTTTCCTATTGCTGATTTGTATGCCTGAACCTGTGATAAGTAAAGCCTTTTTAAAACCTGCGCCAGATTCCTGAGTTTTCATCCATTCCCGCCAGCCGGAGGTAGAAGGGAACTCACTTCCCGGTATTGTTGGGGATCCCAACGGCTCCCTGACAAGCAATGACCAAGGGGAAAGGTAGGAAGGAGGGCTGTTAACAACATTACAAAAAAGATGGGCAGAATTAAATACTTCTAGAAATATAAGTACTAGTTAAGATTGGGGGCTGGAGCTATAGTACATTGGGCAGGAGTAAAACGAGTTGGGTGAACTTGGGAAATCATCACTGAAGTTAGTGAACTTGGAACAAAGAAGAGGACAGTCTTACAAAAGGCCTAGGCCAGTAAGGTCCACACCTGTTCCTCACAGAAGCCAATGGAAGTAGTGGAAGAAAGGATGTGACATTTGATTATTTTAGGAGTCATTTGAAGATATTCTGGGACTGCAACACCAGTGAGTATTTGTTTTCTAGGAGAATTAGCAAGAGTTTGTTTGATCAAGCCCCAGAGGATATTTTAGGACTGAGTCAAAGGATAAATGACTGGCTACAGAAGAGGTCTCTCAGAAGTAGCCTGGTGGAAAACAAGGGCCTCTCAGAATATGTGGGCACACACACTACTGGCTTCAGTTAAGATTCATTCGAGGCATGCTCTGGAAGTCTTGGGGTAGATTGGCAGCTCTTTGCAGGAACTTGAGGACTACCAATAGTGTAGGTAGATACTCGACACTACAAAGTTAATGTACATTACTGCTAACATGGCCCTATTATAGATATGGACTGTGGGCATATAGACAATCCAGACATATCATTTCCTATAGAAACTGCCCATCCAACTCCATTTCTTTACAAGATGCAATGCTGAATACATCTAGCAAGCCATTGGGTAGGAATCAGTTTAAAGGCAAGTTTAAAACATTTATTATTGGTTTTGAATTTGGAAGAAAAATATGCACATATGCCCCCAATAAGCCCAGGTTTTCATCCAGAATGAATAATTATGCATAGAGCTGATTACTCAAATACACAGTTCATGATTATGAATGAAATTACCTGCATTACTGCAAATACCTTGCTCTGCATGGATTAAGTAAAGTAAAACTTGATTGCAGACATTGGAAATTTTAGGTCTTGAGGTTTTTCAGTTGCTCTTAAAATATATCACTTACCTCTCCAACATTCCTCTTATGGAAGTAATTTACAAGTTGAAATTGAAAATAAAATATTGGCTATACTGTATTTCACAGTGGGGTGAAATTTCAGGAGCTGCACCATAGGAAAATAAGCGAATGTTTCCTGTTTTTCAATCATCTAGTTCACAAACTTCCCAGGTACAAATTGATAGGCCAAATAGATTTCGATTTATTGTTTAATCTAGGGGATTCTGAGAACCCTCGAACCCCCAAAACATTTCTGCTAAAAGTCTGTGTAGATGTTTGAAACCTTACCTTTATTACTTGACTAGTTTAGATGAAAAAAAAAACATTAAAATGCACATTTCTGAGAATAGTGCATGAAATTGTAATCCATCAAAGTAACACAGTGTGAACCAGCTTGTCAGCTTTATTCCAGTGTGACAGCTGGGAAAGAACAGGTTTATTTTCCTATGTTGTTTTGGCAATGTCACTTTTCACATCTTTTCATACTAACCAGATTAGACTCTAGTAGCAAGGACTTTGGTTTTGGTTTTTTATCAGATCATTTCATTTGGATTCACTTCCCATTTACTTTTCTTGGATGTCTTAGGGTTTTGTACAAAACTATCTGTGAAAAAGTTTGAGTTCAGCTAAAGTACTCCGTGCTGAATCTGTGATATCAGTTCAAAAAATAATTCAGATGGCACACTTAGAAGGAAATATAGCTCACTTCCTGTGGCTTATTTTTTATTCATAAACCATGTCACTTTTAAATTAAAAAATTGTATTAAAAAGCATACATTAATATACAAATTAGCAAAATGTTTAAAAAATTAAGTACGCCGCGGAGCGATAGCACAGTGGGTAGGGCATTTGCCTTGCACATGGCCGACCTGGGTTAGATTTCGAAATTTCATATGGTACCCCTGAGCTCTGCCAGGAGCAACTCCTGAGCAAAAAGCCAGTAGTAACTCCTGAACATTGCCGGGGGTGACCCAAAAAGCCAAAGGGAAAAAAATTAAGTAACTAAAAGTTTTTCATAAGGACTACTAAACGCCTTGCCATCTAATGCCCCAATCTCTCGTTTCTGATTGTAATCGGAAAGCATTAGAAATCCTGTAGATTATAGCTTTTCTCAGATATCTCATTTTGCATTTGGGGAAGCTCCAAAGTGGTGCTCAGGGGGTCCAGTACCCCCATGAGTGATTCTCAGCAAAATGAACCCGGGGTTCACTGAAGCTGTTCAGATACTGCAGTGTTGGGGTAGTCAGGCAACCCTCATGGTGCTAGAGGTCTCCAGAGCTAAGTAATGCTCTAGGACCATGTGGTGCCGAAAATAAAACCGGATCTAGCATAAGCCCTATTAACTATCTTCTGGTCCTTTCCCAAATGTCTTTGATGAAAACGATGAGAAAAATATCCTTATTACCTAAGTGTTTTGAGATTTGTTATAAATATATGTTGAATTTTCTCAAATTAATCTGCCTCAACTGAGATAATTTTATTTTTTGTGTAATCTCATAGACATATGAGCTAAATAACAGTAGTTATATTACCAAATATAAAAATTAAATAATAGGGGCAGAGCAATGCTACAGCAAGTAGAGCATTTGCTTTGCACTCACCTGACCTGGGTTCTACCACCGACACTCATCTGGTCAATCAAGCCCCCGGGACAGATCCTTGAATGCAAATAGGAGTAAGTACTGAGCACCACTTGAGTATAGTCCAAAAGAAAAAATATATTGATGAATTGATTCATGAAGACAAGTACCAGAACAAGCACCTTGGTGTTGATATATTATCCTTCTTTATATCATTGCCTTGACTTTGCTAGCATTGTTTTTGCACTTTCTCTGAATCTTTTGCTCTGTCCTCCCACAGCTTCTAAGAGGTCAGCACAATTTCCACATAATGAAAATATCTGATAATCACTTCAATTCTCTGCAGAAACCTCAATCAAACTATTTGAACAATCGTTTATTTATTTATTTATTTATTTTTTGTCTTTTGGGTCACACCTAGCAATGCTCAGAATTTATTCCTGGCTCTGCACTCAGGAATTAATTCTGGCGGTGTTTGAGGGATGGACTATATGGATGCCAGAGAATTGAACCTGGGTTGGCTGCATGCAAGGTAAATGCCCTACCCACAGTACTATTGCTCTTGCCTTCTACACAGTAATTCTTTAAGCTTGCTTCTAAATCATCATTCTGAGAAAGTTTCTTTTTTCTCATTTGTGATCCTGTGGTTCTCTGCTTTTGCTTTTGGGCTACGCTTGGCAGGCTCAGTGCTTATTCTTAGCTCTGTGCTCAGGGATCACACCTAGTGGTACAGGGGACCATTTTTAATACTAGGGATCAAACTCAAATTAGCCTATGGGAAGCAATTACTATTGTACTATCTCTCTGGCTAAGTGGCTTTTATGCATGGACTTATTTTCCAGAGAACATCTTTTAGTACTTTGAGTAGTTTTTGAGATGATTTTTTATGTATTATAATAACTCTATTTTATCTTGATTTATTATTGCCAGTTTGGTTGACAATAAACATTTACATTTAACCTTTTCCATTTAGAATATTGTTTCCTATTTTGTGCTGAAAAGGTCAAAATTAATTTTTATTTTTCTTCCAAGATATTTCTAGGGCCACCTCCTTACCTTCTCCTTATTCTTGGCAATCTAAAACTCTATAAAGACTCCCAGTACAGAGGAAATGAGAGCAGAAATGAGAACAACGCAAAGAGAAATATTATCACTTAAAAACTCAGTAGATGAAATGAAAAACACAATCGGGACTCTCAACAGTAGGATGACAGCAGCGGAAGAGAGAATCGGTGAGACTGAAGATGAGCTGCAGAAAGCACTCAGAGAACTACATAAGATGGAAAAAGATGGAAAATGGATCAGCAACGGAACAGAGAACAATGGGATGAAGCCAGGCGGAACAACATAAGAATCATCGGTGTCCCAGAGGGACAGGAAAGTAACCCCAAGGAAATTAAAACAGTTAAAAACATCCTGGCTGAAAAGTTCCCTGAGTTAAAGGATGAAGGCATCCAGATCCAAGAAGCCCGACGCGTACCAGCAAGAAGAGACCCCAATAGAAAGACCCCAAGACACATCCTAGTCAAAGTAATGGATGCCATAGACAGAGACAGAATTCTTCAGGCAGCAAGATCAAAGAAGGAAATTGTGTACAAAGGAGCATCCATTCGACTTTCAGCAGACTTCTCAGAAGACACCCTCCAAGCCTGAAGGCAGTGGTGGGATATAGTAAAAAAACTTAATGAAATGAACGCCTCAGCAAGAATAAACTCTCACTCAGATTTGAAGGACAGATATACAACTTCTTGGATAAACAACAGCTTAGGAGCTTTCTAAAATCAAAACCAACCTTAAAAGAAGGACTGAATGATCTACTATAAGATGAGACATAACCCGAAAGAACAACCAACCTATACAGAAAGATGGCACAAAATCCCATGACAATAGTATCTCTCAATGTCAACGGTCTAAATGCACCAGTTAAGAGACACAGAGTGGCAAAATGGATCACAAAATTGAATCCGACATTCTGCTGCCTTCAAGAAACACACCTGAACAATTGGAACAAAGACAGTCTCAAAATAAAAGGCTGGAAAACAATCCTTCACTCAAACAACCCATCCAAAAGGCTGGGGTAGCCATACTGGTATCTGACAACATAGACTTCAGGCTGAAGAAGGTCAGAAGGGACAGTGAAGGTCACTTCTTAATAGTCAAGGGATGCATATATCAGGAAGAAATCACGCTATTAAACATATATGCACCCAACGAGGCGCCAGCAAAATACCTAAAACAACTACTAATAGACTTCAAAGAAGACATTGACAGCAACACAATTGAAGTTGGAGACTTCAACACTGCTCTATCAACCCTGGATAGATCAACAAGATTGAAACTTACCAAGGAAATACTGGCCCTAAAAGAGGAGATGGAAGAAAGAGGGCTGGTAGACATATACAGGACATTTCATCCCCAAAAAGCTGAATACACTTTCTTCTCCAGTGCACATGGAACATACTCCAAAATAGATCACATGCTGAGCCATAAATCATACCTCCATAAAATCAAGAAGATAGAAATTGTGCCAACTATTTTTTCAGACCATGATGCACTGAAAATAGAAGTTAATTGTACACAAAAACAGAGACCAATACCAAGTACCTGGAAACTAAACAGCTCACTGCTGAACAACCAGCAAGTCATAAAAGAAATCAAAGCGGAAATCCAAAGATTCCTTGAAGCAAATGAGACTGAAGACACGAATTACCAGAACTTGTGGGATACAGCAAAAGCAGTGTTAAGAGGCAAGTTCATAGCTCTTCAGGCATTCATCAGAAAAGAAGAAAAGGCCATCATAAACAGTCTGACTTCACAACTTAAGATCTTAGAGAGTGATCAACAAAAAAGGAGCCCAACCCAAAAAGAAGAAATTAGAATGGCCAAAAGGCATATGAAAAAGTTCTCTTCATCTTTAATCATCAGGGAGATGCAAATCAAAACAACAGTGAGGTACCATCTCACCCCACAGAGACTGGCACACATCCAAAACAGCAAGAACAACCGGTGCTGGCGTGGATGTGGGGAAAAAAAGGGACTGTGTTCCACTGCTGGTGGGAGTGCCGACTGGTCCAGCCCTTTTGGAAAACAATATGGGCATTCCTCCGAAAGCTAGATATTGAGCTCCCATTTGATCCAGCAATAGCACTCCTGGGAATATACCCTAGAGACCGAAAAACACATAGCAGAAACACTATCTGTACTTCTTTATTCATCTCTGCGCTATTCACTATAGCTAGAATCTGGACTGGCTAAAGAAACTGTGGTTCATCTACACTATGGAATACTATGCAGCTGTCAGAAAGGATGAAATTATGAAATTTACCTGCAAATGGATGGACATGGAGACTATCATGCTGAGTGAAATTAGTCAGAAGGAAAAGGACAGATATAGAATAACTGCATTCATTAATAGGATATAGATACCAGTGTTTTAATAAATATGGGAAATGGTAATGGCAGATTAAACCTCACCACTGAATATACACAAAGAGACTTAAGTGATAAACTCTAAATATCTGCAGGGCTAGCCACAATGTGTAAAATAAGAGGGAGAGAGATGCAGAGACAGATAGAGAGAGAGAGAGAAAGAGAGGAAACTTCGGGGTACGCACTATTAAGGCGGGTGGGGGTACGGGAGGGGGAGGGGTACATTGGTGGTGGAAATGGGGCACTGGTGGAGGGATGGGTACTGGAATACTGTATTACCAAGAACCAATTATGAACACCTTTGTAATTGTATGTTTCACGGTGGTATAATAAAAAAATTTAAAAAAAAGACTCCCAGTACATTGTTCTTTATAGGTTACAACCCTCAGTTTGTCATTTCAGGTAAGCAAATACTAACGAAAGGAATGGCAAACTCTAGACTGAAAAGTCCTGAAGGTAACTTGGTCTCAGACATTGAGACACTGTGGTTCAGTTGTACTTTAGCTACTGAGAGACAGATACAAATACATATCCTCCTGCCGCTTTCTTGTGGCAGATACAGTAGACAAGATGAACAGAAACATGTGGAGGAGGAGAACAGTCACCTCATAAGAGTTCAGGAGTTCAGGAAGGGATCCTAGTTGCTGAAATCAAACAAAGACATGAAATAATCAAATGACGGAGGAAGTGAAGGGAATTTCTGGCTCAGAGTGTAACATTCACTCAATTATACATTAATTCTCTAATGAACCTAAACACAAGAATTTACAGACTATTACCTTACTGTAAAGAAAATTACTTTGTTTTGATGTGTTTTGGAATGATACTCAGTGAATTTCAGGGTTTATTCCTGGCTCTGTGCTTAGGAATCAGCCCTAGAGAGACTTGGGGACCCTATGAGGTGCATGCAAGGTAACAAACATAGATTGACCACATGCAAGGCAAGTACCTTACACATGGCACTATCTCATAATACTCAAATGGAAAAAAAAATTATTTTGGGGGGAAGTACACCCAAAGTGTGAAGGGCTTACTCCTGGATCTGCACTTAGGAATCACTTTTGGTGGGGCTTGGAGGATCATATGTGGTGTGGGATTGCACCAATGTTGACCACAGGCAAGGCAAGCATCCAACCTACAGTGCTATTGCTCTGACTCCCAGGAAAATTCTTGATATGATGATTAGTAATTCATATTTTTTATCAAGAGTATGGATACATTTTATATCTCTGTGTATGCGCTGGTGTGCCACTAGGAACAATTTCAGAACTGGTGCTGGTGAAACAGCAGAACACAATGGTGGTGGGTACAGGTATTTGTGTGAAATATCTGGTGAGCAGATTGCATTTTCCTTGCAGGTGTCTGCCATCAGAAGAATGCTTCATTCACTGCTTTGGTTTTTGTAATAGAATCATTATACATTTATTACATATGTTTGTTTTTTAACTTAATGAGCAGACTTCATTCTAGGTTAGAAATTATGAATTTAACTCTTCCCTAAAATATAATGAACAGTTCATATTGCCTTTGATTTAAAACAATTATCTGTCAGAGCTGAAAAGCCAGTACAGTGTGTAGGGCATTTATTTGCGTTGCACTTGGCTGGGCCAGATTCAATCCCTTGCACCCCATATTGTCCCCTGAGCCTGCTTGAAGTGACCCCTGAGCACAGAGTCAATAGTAAGCACTGAGCACCAATTAGCCGTGGCCCAACATTTAAAAAAAGAGAGAAAAAAGAACTATTTCTTTATATTTGTTTCTTTATCTCTCTCCTCACCCCTTTTTTTTTTTTACCATTTCTGCTATAACTCTCTCTGAACTTTCTCCCTTCTAAATACATAGACATGTCTAAACCAACTGGTATATATGCTGAGTTTTATTGTTGTTATTGAAACCACATGTAAACATACATACATTCCTTTGCCCATGTCTATATTCATTTTTTAAAATTTATTTAAGGTTTTTGCTCATTTTCAAAAACTAGCATATTGTGCAATTTTCAACTGAACCAAACAAATATCTTCAACTCATAAACCATTAATTATTGTTAATGACTGCTATAAAATGTGCTACTATGCAGGATTATGGGACATGTGAATGTTCCAGAAGTTATTCAACTGTTCTCCTATTGCAATCTTTTCCAGTCATAACAATCTTCATTTCCAGAACAATGATAAAATAAATATCCTTGAACATACATTTTGGCACATTTGTTTTTCAATTTTACAAACTGTTCCCAGGTGAAGCATATTATGCTGAAAGGTATACGTATTTTTAAATTTAATAGATTTTGTTGCTAAATTATTTTCCCAGAAGACTGACATATATCTACCAACAAATTAAAAAGAAGGTTGTTTCCCCATATCCCTACTAGCAGCGTTCTTATTACTCTATTTAGTTTGTGCCAACTGGACTATAGAAAATATTTTATTGTTCCTATACTTTTCATTTCTCTGAGTAATAGTAAATTTGTGGAGCTTTCTCTTCTCTACTATTGCTTATTGTTAATTACTTTCTTCATGTGAATTTGTAAGTTGTCGTTGTTTTAAGGCACCTAAATTCAATGTATCATTTAACTAATGACTAAATAGTAATATTTATTTCATACAAGCTTATAAAGTTTCATAAAGTATTTATAGGGATTGGGCCATACCAAATTGTATACAGTATTTACTCCTGGATATGTGCTCATGGCTCATTTCTGGTAGGGTTGTGGGGTCATATGGAGTGCCAGGGACCAAACCCAGGTAAGCTGCATGCAAGCAAGGTGCATTACCCAATGTACTTTTTTTTTTGTGAACTCAACTTAAATAGTTGATTGTTTTTATTCCTTAAAACTAATATGTAGGGCACACAATATAAAGTGTCCTAATTTCTTTTTTTTAATTAGTTTTTTTTAACATTTTATTATACCACCGTGAGATATACAATTACAATGTTGTTCACACTTGGAGGTTTCGGTCACACAGTGTTCCAGCACCCGCCCTCCACCAGTGCCCATCACCCACCACCCATGTCCCCAATCTCCCCCCCCCACACGTCCTGACTAAATGGCAGGTTCTTTATCTCCTCTCTCTCTCCCTCTCTCCTCCTTCTCCTACACATTGTTACCCAATATACTTTTAAAGATGATATTTTATAGTCTTTATGCTCTCTTGATTTTTCAAACTAATAAAGATATTCCCCACCACTCTGTGGTATTTTTCTTTAAAGTCCAGAATTTAGGGTTAGAGTTGCAGCTCAGAAGTAGAATATCTGCCTTGCATGGATCATGCCCTGGTTTAATCCTTGGCACCACAAAAAATATGTACAGTTCTCAATTCATCTGAGATTCTCATTTTATTTATGGTATGAGACAGAAGTCCAATTTTCTTTTTATTTCAAATATAGAGTCACTGTGTGAACACTATTGAAATAAAAATATCATCCCAGTGATAAGGTGATATATCTAATTCATGAGATCTACGCTCTTGTGTCTGGATTTTTCATTAAAGTCAACTTATTTCTATGTCAATATTCCATTTTTACATTACAGAGTATTTAGAGTGTTTCCAATATCTGATACAGTAAATTTCATTTTATTATTTTTGCTTTCAGTTTTATTGGTTATATTAAAATATTGGTTTATTGTCAATTTAAGACAGTTTTGTCAAGTTAACACAATAAATTCAAATCTTTATTATAAGCATATTTACTAATATTATGGAAAAAGCATGTTTATGATAACTTTTCGAGCTTGAACACATAATTTTATATCTCCTTATTTCATTGTTTTTCTGTAAATCAAATTATACTCTGCATTGAAAACCATAATGCCCAAAAGGGGTATAGGGGGGGAGAGAGAGAGAGACAGAGAGGAAGAGAGAGAGACAGAGAGGAAGAGAGAGAGAAAGAGACAGAGAGAGACAGAGAGATAGAGAAAAGATCCTGCCATAGAGGCAGCCTGGGGTAGGGTGTGGTGGGGGGAAGCTGGGGAAATTTGTGGTGGAAAATGTAAAATCTATTCACACTGGTGAAAGGATGGATGCTGGAACCTTGTATGACAGAAAAATGATCATGAACAACTTTGTAACTGTATCTCATGGTCACTCAGTAAAAATCAATTAATCAATCAAATGATAATTTCAATACTTAAGTGATTAATTTTTTACTATTATATACTTTTTTGTTATAAATGTTCAGGGAATATTTTCTCCATTTTTATTTCATAGAACTACTGCTTGTACTGAAAAAGAAAGCCAACAGAGTAAAACTTGCTGAGACATAGCAGCATGAATTTTATATAGAAATTTAGAATAATATAGAGAGGATGAGAATTCAAGGAGTATGAATGGGATGAAGAAGCAAATTAAGAAGCCAATGTTGCAGTTCAAGTGGAGAGAAATTTATGTCTTTTACAAGAATGTATGTCTGCTAGCATGGAGAAAATGGAGTATTCTATCAATTAAAACCAAACTGGTAGATCTAAATTGCCAACTTAATATGGAGCACATAAGCAAATTGAGAATTTAGGTTTGCTCTTGGATTTCAGGCAGATAAAAAAGAATAAGCAGGAAATAGTTTCATCCCTTGTTCATTGTAGAACTAGCTGCAATGGAAAGATTATAAAAATAATCCATGTCTCTCAATAAATGAATGATAAAAATGTGAATGTTATTTATTTAATCTTTAAAAAAAAAAGAAAATAATGCTATTGGTGAGAACTGTTGGATTATAGGCCTAGCTAGCCTGGGATCATTGCTGTTTAATTTATTTCATCTATCCACTTACAGTTTAATCTATTTACATGTTCTTAAACCAGGGTTCATGTAATGAGATCTCTCTTCTGTGTAAACACTGATGGAGGATGTGGCAGTTTTAGAAGTCACCTTGACTCTGAATGAGTAACTTCTGTCTTACTATTATATATCTACTATGACTTCTATGATATCTAGATTGGGCACAGCTTCTCTTTAGACCCACTGGTGTCAGCATGGGACAGTTAGAATTTACCAGGAGACTGCCACCCTGGCTATGGTGAGACTATCATTTAATATTATAGGAAGAATCATACTAGTTTGCCCTCAAGCAGGTGAGTGTGACCCTTTCAGTATACAAAGAACATGATACTCAGAATCACCCTGGTGCAGATAATAAATAAGAAGGAGCTTATGGGTATAATCTAGATTACATAAAGCCCATGAACTTAATATGTATTGATTTATACCAGCCCTCCTCCCCGCCTCCAGTGTTTTACAGAAGAGACAATCTCGGAAGAAGGGATTAGTACTTGACACAATCATTTGTTTAGACCTGTAGTAGGGTGTAGCACCACCCTTATACACTTTTCTACTATCTAGAAGCTATTTAGCTGATCTTTGTTGACAGGACCCTCCCTGAAGTTAGGATTACTTTTATGCATATAAGGGAACTGACTTTAGGTACTGTTCTCTCTCTGGTGGGATCCACATTGGTGGGACTCGCTCTCGTGGGATCCTCTTTGGTAGAAGACTTGGACCCTCATGTATGGTCTAAGCTCTGATCAGAGCTCAGAGGTCTTTTATTATATTGGATTGCAGTGGTAGTGCTTGCTGCACTATTAAAAGCCTTTTTGTAACTGTGCCGGACTCATGAGTTTTCATGCATTCCCTGGCAGCTTCAGAGGTAGAAGAGAACTTCTGTCCTGATACTGTTGGGGACCCCAGTGGCTCCCCGACAGAGAACATGGACAAATGTTGATAACAGTATACTAAGTGAAATTAAACAATTATAAATTATGTATTGGATCATTCTAATATGTATGAACAATCTACTACAGTGAAATTTATAGGGGTTACTATAGTGATTTACAAAGGCTGGAGTGTTGGCAATAATGGAGTATTTATTCAAAACATGAATGCGAGATAAATATATTCTAGATAAATATATATTAAAACTTAATGTTTAACTTTTTTTGTACTTTTGTGTAGTAAATTTGTTATAGACATAGTCATATGTCTATAACATAGATGCATTTTGTTTATACTTTCATATACACACAGGATGGAATAATACACAGGGACACAAATAATTTCTGGAAGGTGTCATTATCACTATCACTTTTACCATAGAGATGACAATGGGTTGTATGAGGTCATAAACTAGTATATATCAATGTGTATAATTCTATTTATCATTTATACCCCAACAAACTATTAAAATATACATGGATTAAGGCTGGAGTGATAGTACAGCAGGTAGGTAGGTATTTGCCTTACATGAGGCTTACCAACATCATACTGATACCACATATGGGCCCCACAAACACCACCAAGAGTGATCCCTGAGTGTAGAGCCAGGAGTGAGCCCTGAGCAGTGCTGAGTGTGGCTCCAAAAAGTCCCCTCAACATGATACTATACTTAGAAAAACCCAAATCTCTACCAAAAAGCTACTAGAAACAATAGATCTGTATAGTAAAATGGCTTTTCTATATGGAAAGAATGAAAGAGAAGAAAGGGATATTAAAAAAAAACAATTCTATTCTTGGTCAGAATACAGCAGTGCCTCAGTAAAGCAAGTGAAAAAAGTCAGCTTAACTAATGATATAAAGGAACTGTACTATGTAAACTTCAAAAAATAAAAGAGGACATGAGGAAATGGAGACATATCCCTGCTCATGGACTGGAAGAACAAACATTATCTGAATGGCAATAATCCCCAAAGCATTACAAAGATTCAATGTGGGTGCCATAAGAATTCCCATGACATATTTCATAGAAATTGATCAAGCACACCTGAAAATAGTTTGGAACAATAAATCTCAATGAATAGCTAAAAGCAACCCTTGGAAAAAAGAAGATAGGTGCTATCACCTTCCCAAGCTTTATTCCAAAGCAAGCTGTAATACAAACAGTTGTAATTAAATGTAATTAAAGCAGCATAGTATTGGAATACAGACAGACCCACAGACCAATGGAATAGATTGGATATCCTGACAGACACTCTCAAATATATTATCACTTAATTTTTGATAAGGGAGCAAGAAATATGAAGTGGCATTTAGAAAAGTCTTTAACAGGTGGTGCTGGAAAAACTGGACAGCGACATAAAAAATATGAACTCAGACTTCCATGTAACTCCATGCACAAGAGTCAGATCAAAATGGATTAAAGACCTCAAAATCAGATCTGAGTCTATGAGGTACCTGGAAGAAAATATAGGCAAAACCCTCCACAAAACTAAAGCTAAAGACATCTTCAAAGATGAGAACTAAGCAAGTGGAAGCAAAGGTAAACAAATGGGACTACATGAAACTAAGAAACTTCTGCATTTCAAAAGAAATGGGGGGCAAAGATACTTAGACAGTCCACTGATTAGGAAAGAATATATGCCCAGTGCCTATCTGATAAGGGGTTAATATCCATGATATATCAGGCACAGGTAGAAATATTCAAGAAGGAAACAGCCATTCCCATCAAAAATGGTGAGAAGAAATGAACAGAAACCTCCTCAAGGAAGAAATTCAAAGGACCAAAAGTCATATGAAAAATGCTCTTCGTTACTAATCAATGGGGAGATCAAAATCAAAAACAACAATGAGATATCGCCTCACACCACAGAGACTAGAACACATTCAAAAGAACAAGCACAATCAAATGCAGGGAGAAAGGAACTCTCATTGTTCATTGGAATGCTGGCAGGTCCAGCTGCTTTGGAAAACAATGTGGCCATTCCTCCAAAAACTAGATAGTGAGCTCCCATTGGACCCAGCCATACCACTCTTGAGAATATACCCTCAGGGCCCAAAACACAGAGCAGAAACAAAGTCCGGGAACGCCGCCTGGGTCCCAGACAGTGTCGGGACAGAGGTTCTCTTCTACCTCTGAGGACGCCGGGAGAACAGATGAAAACTCACAAGTCCGGTGCAGTTCCAAAAAATGGCTTTTTAATAGTACAAAAACTCTTCCACAGCACTCCAATATAATGAACAAACTTTAGCTCTGGTCCAAGCTTAGACCATACAAAAGAGCCTAAGTCTCCCACCAAAGAGAGAGAGGATCTCACCCGAGCTGAGTCCTACCCAGAAGAAGGAGCAAAAGGCCAAAGAGCAAAAGGCCAAAAGCCAAAAGCCAAAAGCCAAAAGCCTCAGGAGCCAAAAGCTGAAGGCTGAGGAACCAAAAGGCAAAAGGTGAAAAGGTGAAGGGGCCTCAAGTCAGCCCCTTTATATATACCAAAGTAATCCAATCGGGAGGGTCATGTCAACAAAGAACTCATAACAGAGTGTAGTCTGTTATGAGTGTGAGGTCATAACACCCTATTGCAGGTATAAACAAAGGTTATGCAAGGACTAAGGAGATTATCTCTTATGTAAAAACACCGGGGGAGAGAGAGGGCTGATATAAAGTAATACATCTTAACTTCATGAGCTTCATGTAATCTAGATGGTACCCACAAGGTCCTTCTTATTATTATCTGCACCAGGGTGATTCTGAGTATCTTGTTCTCGTGTACTGAAAGGGTCACACCTCGCCTGCTTAGAGCAAACTAGTATGATTCTTCCTATAGTCTTCCTATAGTCTCAGCGTAGCCAGGGTGGTAGTCTCCTGGTAAGTTCTAACTGTCCCACGTTGGGTGCAGTGGGTATAAAGAGGAGCTGTGCCCAATCTAGAAAACATAGAAGTCTTAGTAGATGTATAAGTCAGAAGTTATTCAATCAAGGTGACTTCTGTAACTGCCACACCCTCTAGTAGTGTTTGCATAGAAGAGAGGTCTCATTAGAATGAACCTTGATTTAAGTAGATTAAGCTGGGAGTGAGCAAAACAACAAAATTCCCAGAATAGCTAAACCTGTCCTCCAACAAAAACACCATCTCAATTCTCTGTTTATTGAAGCACTATTCACAATAGGCAGAATATGGAAACAACCTCAGCCTAAGAACAGATGACTGGATAAAGAAACTATGATTCATCTACACAATAGAATAGTATAATGTTGTTAGGAAAAGTGAAGTCATGAAATTTGCCTATATGTGGATGGACAAGGAGAGTATTATGCTCAGTGAAATTAGTCAGAAGGAAAAGACAGATATAGAATGACTGCATTCATTTGTGGAATATATAATATCCAAAGCTAAGTAAACGGCCAGCCAGCAGGACTTGTCAAGGTAATCTACCACAAATGTGCGGGGAGTGAAAGCTAGGTAAGATAGAGAGGAAACCAATTTGACAATAATATTTGGAAATAGTAACGCTAGACTAATACTGAGTATTAAAAATAGGTAAAGGAATATACATCACAACCCTTCATTGTATTGTTTTCAAAACACAACGTACAAAAGGAGAGAGAAAGTGAGAGAGTGAGAAGTGCTTGCCATAGAGGCAGGCCGTGGGTGGTAGATGGGAGAAAAGGGGCATATTGGTGTTTGGAAATGTGCACTGGTGGCGGAATGTGTGCTGGAACATGTATGATTGAATTTCAGTCATAAACAGATTTTATAATGTTCTACTGCATGGTGATTAAAAAAGATAAATTTAAAAAAGAAAAAATGAGACCAGAGAGGCAGTTCAATGAGCTGAGTACATGCAGTGAATGCAGGAGGGTCATCTTCTGATCCACTCAGTCCCTCAGACACTGCTGAAAATGAATCTCATGCACAAAGCTAGGAGTAGCCCCCGAGACCACACAATTCACTCCAAAGTGAAAATAAGCAAATAAAAAATAAACAAAAAACAAAATTTCCCTCAAAATATAAATAGCTAAACTGACTGACAAGGAGGAGGGAAAACGAGTATGCTTTAAAAAATAAATACATCTACATTAATCTTAGTTTTGAATCCGTTCTTAACCTAAACTATTGAGCAGCTTTCTCAAAATTTGGCAATCCTGTAATCAACTATTGCATGACTAAAAAAACTTATTATAGGCTTCTGTATTTTAGTTAAATAAATTAAAAATAATATTAAATGCCATAAAATTATTGTATAGAAATAAGTAAGTCCTTCCATGACTATGCTACAGATATCTATTTTTTAAGGTTTTGCTGTAATATTTTTTATTTTAATGACTGTATGATCAAATGGTAAAATAGTACATCAAATGGTAAACTTCTATTAAGTAAAACATTCTAATTTTCAATTAGATATTTTGGGAAAACAAATTACTTGTGCCTTTACTGATTATAGATATTAATCTCAAACATGAATTCATAAATTATAAAATAGTAGTCCTTTTTTTCTTATCAAAGGCTACTTTCAGAGCTGTATCAGATATAAAATAAATGACCAAACTGCACTGTAAAGCTGGAATGTTGAATATTTCAACTTAGATGACAGAAGTAATCAGTTCCCTAAATCTATTATATTTGCTTTTGGTGCCAGAATTATTTTCTCCTTTAGATAAGAAATAATAAGCTTGATAACCTGTTATCAACATACATCTCTAATAAATGAAGACAAATATTAAAGAAAATAATTTAAACACTCTTTAGGTAGGTTTAGTACTATTTGGCCTTTAAGAAAAGTGTTAATACTTTAACCTCTATTTAAAAAATTAGTAATTTTCCTAATATTTTCAGTCAGACTTTTCAAGCTGATGAGAATACTTGTGAAGTGTTTTGAGTATGCTTTAAAAAAACAGCTTCTGTGGAAAGTGGCCAAGCCCAGGTATGCTGATCCAGAAACTCACATACATGGGGTAGAGCTGCTACTGGCTCTCCCTGTGCCCACCTGATCACAAGATGCCCAGGAGGGAAGGTGGGTTCTAGCCCTGGCCCACAACCCCAGCAGAGCCTCACAAGAAGCCAGAGGAACCCCCACACTATGAGGACCACCGTTTTCCACATCCGGACTCCCCACTCGTCAGAGCTCCATCCAGCTCCCCACTCGTCAGAGCTCCATCGAGACCTGATCAGAAGCCAAGCTGGTCAGAGACCAGTCCTGCGGCAGTATTTTTTCAAGCCTAGCTCAGGTATGCTGATCCAGAGACTCACATACATGGGGCAGAGCTGCTACTGGCTCTCCCTGTGCCCACCTGATCACAAGGCGCCCAGGAGGGAAGGTGGGTTATAGCCCTGGCCCACCACCCGGCAAAGCCTCGCAAGGAAGCCAGAGGCACCCCCACAACATGAGGACCACCATTTTCCACATCTGGACTACCCACTTGTCATTGCTCCACCTAGCAGAAGAGCTGATCAGAAGCCTGGCTCACACGGCTGCTCTCCGGCCACATGTTTCATCAATAAATGCTCAAGATTAGAGGTGACTACAAAAGTATTCCACCCACATGGTAGAGCCTGGCAAGCTACCCATGTCGTATTTGATATGACAAATACCAGTAACAATTATTGACCTCATTCCAATGACCTGATGAAATGGTTTGAGGCTCTTTATGTTCCTGGAGCTAGCAGATGCCTTTGGGCTACACTAGCATGTGACAGGAAATATGGAGTTGTTACTGGTGCCTGCTCAAGCAAATCGATGATCAATGGGAAGACAAGTGATACAGTGAATGAAGAAATGTTTATTTTATTAATTCAAGAACTTAAATCTTCTGGAAGTAAGAGAAGTTTTGTGGGAATGTTCTCTGACTCACAGCTCATTCCTTCATATTAAAAAATGGTGCTGACCCACCACAGCCAACCACCGCAAGACAGAGATTCCAGATCCATGGCTGCGCGGTGGCTCTGCTGCCACTGTTTAATCTTAGACTCAATGTATTTTAGCACCAGGTCCTTTCAGGATCTTTCTCACTTGTACACTTCAAGGATCATTCTATTTACATCAAACTGGAGACGTTATGGGGAATGAGGAATTAGGATGTCACACTAGAACTCACTATTAAATAATCAGATAGATACATCATGCATTATTAGTATCCATAGGACAAGCCATAAAGTGTAATAGAAGAGAGATTGGGAAATACAGCGACATAGACAAAGAGATAAATAAGTAAAATGTGTCTGCAATGGGCGCAGGCAGGGTTTGGGTGGGTGTGTTTGGGAATTGGGTGGTGGGAATTGGCACTGGTGGAGGGATGGATTCTGGAACACTGTATTGTAGAGACCCAATTATGAACATCCTTGTAATTCTATATCTCACAGGGTATAATAAGGATTGGGGAAGATGAAGGAGAGACGGAGAGAGACAGAGAGAAAGGGAGCAAAGGAAGAAATGCCTGCCCTGGAGCTGGGAGAGGGGAAATGTGGGGACATTGGTGGTGGGAATGGAACACTGGTGAAGGGATGGGTGCTGGAACAATATATGACTGAGACCCAATTATGAACATATTTGTAATGTTGTTCTCATGATGGTATAATAGAAAATTTTAAAAAAATGGTGCTGACAATAGCTGAAATGTTCTCTTAAAACATGTTTACTATTTCCAAAAAATACCCTTTCTATATCATAGCCACTAGACATATGTATCACTTCACTTGTCTTCCTGTTGTTCATTGATTTGCTCGAGCGGGCACCAGTAACATCTCCATATGTCCTGTTGCAAGCAAAGTGTACCCCAGGGGCATCTGCTTGCTCCAGGAACAGGAAAACCCTCAAACCATTTTTTTCAGGTCATGGGAATAAGGGCGACAATTGTTACTGGTTTTTTTTGGCATATCACAGGTAGCTCGTCAGGCTCTGCTGTGTAGGTGGTATACTCTCAATATAAGGCTCTCATCTTGAGCACTTACTGATGAAACTCAGTTGGGAAAGATCAGGTTTACTCTTGGGTGGAGCTAGGAGCTGAGGAGACTGGATGTTGAGAATGGTTAACCTCATGGTGTGGGGTTTGCTCTGGCTTTCTGCTAGGCTCACTGGGATGACAGGTCACAACTAGAACCTGTGTAGTACTGTATACAGTATATAAATGTGAAAGATCATGGGAAGGACCTGATCCTAACAAGTAGTACTATCTAAGACTGTCGAGCGGCCATGGAGCTGTGGGCCTGTCATGTCTCTCTTCTGGGGTAGCTGGCGTGGAGGTGGAGGAAAGGGCAGAGGAGCCCAAATCCCCCCCCAAGTCTGGACAGCATGGCCGCTACCCCGCATGAGTGAGAGAACCCTTGGAGCAATGTTGGACTCAGCCAGGGTCTGTCTGAGTCCCTTACCAACCACCGGAGGTCAGCTCCATAGGTTGCTTCCATGTGGGGCTGAGCAGTGCAGCTGTGAGTCTGCAGTGGTTGGGTCTGGATCTCTTCCAGGGCTGCCTATGGAACTGTGGGTCTGGCATGTCTCTCTTCTGGGATAGTTGGCATGGAGGTGGAGGAGAGGGCGGAGGAGTCCAAATTCCTGCTCCAAGTCTGTCCAGCGTGGCCCCTCCCCTGCACCTGTGAGCAAACTCTTGAAGCAACATTGGACTAGGCCAGGGGCTGGCCGAGCCCCCTTACCAACCGCCGGAGGTCAGCTCCATAGGTTGCTTCCAAGTGGGGCTGAGTGGTGCCACCACCTTTCTTCCACCTCCACCAGACATATGTAGACACTCAAATTTATGTGAATTAAAGGTACTAACATCTCAATGAGACTGGCCACATTTCATGGATTCTACAACCACATGCATTAAGAAACACCACTGCAAGAAGCAAATAGAAGAAAAGCTATCTTTGAAAATTCTTTTCATCTAGAACAATAATTTAAGCAATATTAATATTCTGTTCTCTTCACATATTTGTAATTACTTTCATAGTATCTTCTGTGTCATTTTTTTTGCTGTATTCATGGCATATGTACATAGTCTTCCATCATTTCCGAAGAATACTTTTTTTCTATTACACATCAAAATTTACAAAGCAATCATTAGCTACTTAAAACACACATAAACTTATCTTCGACAATGCATGAATTTGGCAAAAATACAAAAAATGTAACCCAAGAACATATTTCTTTTTGTTCCTATGTCTGTATTTGTGTCAAAAAACAAAATTCCATATGTGAGAACTATCTATAACATTTATAAAAGAAAATATTTTCTGGCATACACATACAGATATACAAACACTCACAGGCACTTGACACCAACATGAAAATACACACGTAGTTTAACATTGTTACGTGCTTACGATATCATTGTTAAATAATCACTTGATCATTGATCACTTGAAATCCCGTTATTCGTCAATTTGCTCAAGCAGGTGCCAGTAACGTTTCGATTTGTCCCTATCACATCCCTATCACGTGCCAATGTAACCCAATGGCATCTGCTTGCTCCAGGAATACGAAGAGCCTCAAACAATTCATTCAGGGTCTTGACAAAGAAGTCTGACAATCTTGTAGGTAGGTAGCCACGTGAACTTTTGACATCCCATGGGATACAGTCGGTAATGACTCTAGTCCATTCCAAATCATGTAATGTGATTTGGAATGGTCATCTCCAAATCACATTACATGTCCAGCCCATCTGATTTTCAACACCTTGGCAAATGAGACAGCATCACTGACTCTGGATTGTTTTGATAGAGGTCGGAACTCCAGATTCCTTCTCTCACTTGATTTAGGCATGATATTCCAAGCATAGCTCTTTTGATTCCTCTTTGGGAGACCCAAGTAGCGTTCTCATCCTGCTTTCATAGGGCCCAGGTTTCTGAGGTGTATGTTAATGCAGGGAGAACTGTGGAGTCGAAGAGAAGTGCCCAGAGCGAGAGGTTCTTCGTCCTTTTTAGCTATTTCTTCGATGCTCTTGAAGGCATTCCACGCTGCTCTCTTCCTCCTGCGCTGCTCAGGTTTTAGGTCATTCATCATGTTGAGTTCTCATCCTAGGTACACATAGCTGCTGCATTCAGAGATGTTTGTTTCGTTGAGAGTGAATGAACCATCTGGAACTAGTTCGGTTTTTATGAACATTGTTTTGTTGAGATTCAGCTGTAGACCTATCTTTCCACATTCTCTGTTGAAGTCAGCTAGCATTTGTGCTGTTTGGCTAATGTTTGGTGTTATTAGAACAATGTTACCAGCGAAGCAGAGGTGGTGTAGTTGCTGACCTTCTATCTTCACTCCCATTCCTTCTCATTCTAATTGTCACATGACGTACTGGAGGGTGGCGCTGAAGAGTTTTGGTGAAATGGTATCACCCTGCCAAATCCCTCTTTTACATCAATGATCTCTTCCTATTTGATAATAATATAAAAAAAAATGCCAGCAACTTATTTTTCTGACATGGTAATTGTCATTAATTTGCAGTTGGTTTTGTCATATCAATAGTAGTTCAAGTGTACTTGCTTGTTTTGGGCAAAATATGATAAGGCTTATCACCCCTTTTTCTTTTACAAAAAGTCTTTACTGTATGATGATATTGTAATGATGTGGAAATTAAATAAAAAGTAAAAGTAACTTTTATGTTAATATTTATTAAATTTCTGTAATAGCCAATACATTATGAAATAATGAAATTACTCAATTACCCAGCTACATATAAATTTAAAATAATTATACATTTTATAATAATAATTTTATTCAGCTGTTTCTGTGAAGTCATTATTCTTAAAGATTCAACTTCCACATACACTTTAGAATTTTATATCAACACTGGAGTTTTATTTATTATTCCTACTAACCAAGTAATTTGTGTTCCTATTTCCATTGAGGATTTTTGCTTCAAAATAAACAATTTTTGGACCATCTGAATTTACTAACCCATTTATTTTCAGTAGGAGAGAAGATAATTCAAACAAAACTCACTAAATCAAAATCCAAACTGAATACATATCTGTATAGAATATAAATAGCAAATATACTCTATATACAATGTACTATTGAAGTTATATTTTCTTTAAAAAGTATACAACTTTTTGCTTTGTTTTGTTTTCAGGCCACACCCAGCAGTGCTCAGGGATTATTCTTTGTATTGTGTTCAGGGATCACTCCTAGTGGGGCTCAGGGAGACTATATATAGTGCTGGGGATCGAACCCAGCTTGGCAGCATGTAAGAAAAGCACCCTACCCACTATATTATTGCTCTGGGCAAAACTTTATATGCAACATTTAAAAATATAAAATAAAATGTGATTTCTTTAGATTTCATAACAATTTCAGAGCATTAAAATTATTTTTCCGTAATTCATATACTCAGCATGGATTATTTGCTATATCATGGGCTTTGAGAAAATATTGGGTTGATGGAGCAGATAGCTAATCTGTATAATCTTTTGATTATAGAGATTATAAGTTCCTTTTGAAGGAACTTTTAATAGTCTTGGTTTTGACTCTTCAGGGTAACAAAATTTACAATGTCCACTTCATAGTGTGAGGTAGGTGCCTCAGGAATGAAAATACTTTTACTAAAGAAAGAGCCAGGCTGCATTACAGAAAAGAGATGTATCCATTTATACATAACAGGCAGTATAGACAGGAAAAATAACTACTCCTAAAGAGGATATCCTTTCTCCAGATGGAAAAGAATGAACTCTTCATGGTCACACATAAGTCCTGGCCAGGTAAAGCAGATTACATTGTTGGATGACAGACCTAGCTAGCTTGGGAACTTTGTTGTTTTATCCACTCACAGATTAATTTATTTACATGTTCTTAAGCCAGGGTTCATACTAATGAGATCTCTCTTCTATGTAAACACTGATGGAGAGTGTGGCAGTTACAGAAGTCACCTTGACTCTGAATGAGTAACTTCTGACTTATTATTATACATCTATTAAGACTTCTATCTAGATTGGGTATAGCTCCTCTTTATACCAACTGCACCCAGCATGGGGCAAAGTTAGAATTTACCAGGAGACTTCCACTCTAGCTATGTAAAGACTATCATTTAAGATTATAGGAAGGATCATACTAGTTTGCTCTCAAGCAGGCGAGTATGACCCATTCAGTATACAGAGAACAAGAAACTCAGAATGACCCTGGTGCAGATAATAAATAAGAAGGACCTTGTGAATACTATCTAGATTACATGAAGCCCAGGAAATTAAGATGAGAGACATTAAGAGGAAGATTAACTAAGAGCCCCCTCCAGTGTTTTACATAAGAGATAATCTCAGAAGAAGGGAATTAGTCCATGGCATAATCCTTTGTTTATACCTGTAGTAGAGTGCGGCACCACCCTTCTACATTCTTCTACTATCTAGAAGCTGTTTAGGTTTCTTTATTGACAGGACACTCCCTGAAGTTAAGATTACTTTTGGGTATATAAGGGGACTAATTTGAGGTACTGCTCTTTCTTCAGTGGGACTCCTTTCTGGTAGGACCCTCCTTGGTAGGACTCCTCTCTGGTAGGATCCTCTTTGGTGGAAGACTTGGGCTCTCATGTATGGTTTAAGTTCTGACCAGAGCTAGAGTTCTTTTGTTATATTGTATTGCTGTGGTAGAACTTTTGTATTAAAAATGTTTTGTAATAAAAAAGCCTTTTTTGGAACTGGACTCATGAACTTTCATCCATTCCCGGTGGCCTTGGAGGTAGAAGAGAACTTCTGTCCTGATACTGTTGGGGACCACAGGGGCTCCCCAACACTACATGAATTCTGAAGATTGGTTCCTCACCCCCACTTCCACCCCTCACTTCACCATCCAGAGAAGTATAAGTGCAAATCAGTGGTTTATTATTTGTTCTTCTTAATTCGAGAAAATATAATTACCCTGTATTCACACAAGTAACACATAGTATAACCTTTCATTTTCTTGGCTTTGTTACAGAGGGATATGCTCTATATTAAGAGAATTTTTACATCTATATCAAATACAAAATCTCTTTAAAAATTTAAAGATGTAGTTTAAAAAAATCTTCTAAAGTTTATTCTATACTCTGTGGCTTTCTAAAACAGAATGTATTGAATGTAGCTTTCCCAATGATGATACGTTGGGAACATCAATGAGTCTTTCTCTGCTCTGTAAATTGATGCCTTTAGAGACTGGAGACTTGAGGACCTTCTTTCCTCTCCACTAAATGGCCCCAAGCAGTTCTGCTTCTGTTTTTAAGTTTTTATGACTCCTCCCCTTTGGATAGGCTGTTTGCAGTTGAGACTCCTCCAGACAGCCTGCTTGCAAAATTCACTTCCCACCCTTCTTCTTCACCTTTCCTTTCCAGCCACCATTTCTTTACCACAGAAATGAATGTTTTGTATTTGTTGGAGCAAACCCTTGGAGCAATGTTGGACTCAGCCAGGGGCTGAGTCAGGGAGGTCAGCTCCATGGGTTGCTTCCCACTTGTGACCTAGTGGTTCAGCTGTAGGTCTGGAATGGATGGGTCTGATCTCTTCTGGGGCTGCTGACAGAGCTGTGAGTCTAGCGATTCCATTGAGGCTGCCCTTTTCCACATCCGACTTCTTTCTTGTCACAACTCCACCCAGCAGACCAGACTATCACAGCCTGGATCATCAACACCCACCCTGCAGCAAGTTTTTTTTTTTTCAATCTGTCCCAGGTATGCTGAACGCTGCCCAGTAGCTCATGAGGCACCCGGGAGGCATGACGGGTTCTAGTCCTGGCCTGCCACCCCAGCAGAGCCGCACAACAAGCCAGACGACTCCACCACCCCCCAACTCCATAGGGGCCACCATTTTCCACATCCGGACTTCCCTCTCGTCACAACTCCACACAGCAGACCAGACTATCACAGCCCGGCTCGCGCAGCCTCTAGCGGCAATGTGGTTCATCAATAATTGCTTTATTTAGAGGTGACTACAAGAATTTGCCCCCTCATGGCAAGCCTGGCAAGCTGCTTGTGTTGTATTTGATATGCCAAATACCAGTAACATTTATATTAGGTCATTCCCATGACCTAATATAATTGTTTTAGTCTCTTTATGTTCCTGGAGCAAGCGGATGCCTTTGGGTTCTACTAGTATGAGACGGGACACATGAGATATTACTGGTGCCCGCTCTAGCAAATAGATGATCAACGGGAAGATAGTGATAGTGAAAACAGCACAGATGTGGGATGTTCCCCTGTGTAAAGGTGACTGGGCTATGGAAGATCCACCCAAATTCTTCTTGGTCATTGAACAACTGAGTTCTTCTAGGTATCTGGCCCCCTTGAGCCAGTGATTACTTATTTGATTTAGAAGTGGGAAAGAGCTGAGATGGCAAAAGAACTCAGCTGCTAGCATCTTTGTACTTTGAATGTGAAATAACCTGCATGCTTCAGAAGTAGGAGCAGTTTTCTTCTGATATTCAAGGGTCTTGATGCAGATGGGACTCACGGTGGCTTATGTGAGGCGGGAAGGAGAGAGAGATGGTAGCTTTCTCCCCAGCCTCCCCTACCACCCAGGAGCCCCTGGGCAGGCTGATAAAAGGCAAGTCAACCCTAGGCCTTACCAAGGTTTCCCTCAGGGTTCTTGTCTTCCCTCACAGAAAAAGAATTTTCAGGAGTCGACAAGCAGTGAAGTAAAACAGATTTTAGGAAAGGAAAAGAGGAGGGAAAGTGAGAGAGAGAGAGAGAGAGAGAGTACACATCTCAAGAGGGAGATGCTGGCAACACACATGCTCGAGTACCACATGTGCTCAGCCACGTGGGCTCAAGGAGCACAAGGGCTCAGGCAGCATAAGTTGCACTTAGGCAACATGTGTGCCCAGGTAGCATGTGTGCCCAGGCAACATGTGTGCCCAGACAGCATGTGAACACCATCCATTGGTCAGGATGGCATTTGTAGATTTCTCCCCAAGCTACTCCCATATAGGGCTTCTACCTAGGTTGCTAGAGCAGTTGCCAAGGGGAATAGATTTTGGGAGTGGTCTTTTTTTGAAAATCTTCTTATCTTCACCTCTGTTCCTGCTGAATCTTCTGTCCTGGAATGTAGCCAGATTAAGGGCTGGGCAGAAAAGGTGAATCCAACTCCCTCAGGGTTTGATGTTGTTTAATGGGTCTCATCAAGCCTTGGTTCCTGGTTCCAAAAGGTGACTCTGGAAAGCCTTAGGACAACAATTCATTGCCATGTGGGGACCCCTGTCTGCCTTTCTACGTCAGTCTGACCCTTAATTTCTAGCTAAGGTGATAGATACTTGGTGGAGGTTAGGCAGATTGAGATAAATCCATTTATCTCCTGGAGTGCCTGGTATCAGGACCTTTATTTCTTATTTGCCTCTTAAGAATCTTTTAAACATGGGTGGAGGTAAATGTGCACTGGTGGAGGGATAGGTGCTTCAACACTGTATAACCAAAATCCAATTATGAACATCTTTGTAATTGTCTATCTTGTGATCACTATCACTATTTTCCCGTTGATCATCTATTTGCTAGAGCAGGCACCAGTAATATCTCCATATGTCCTGTCTCATGCTAGTAGAACCCAAAGGCACCCGCTTGCTCCAGGAACATTAAGAGCCTGAAACCATTATATTAGGTCATGGGAATGACCTAATATAAATGTTACTGGTATTTGGCATATCAAATACTACACGAGCAGCTTGCCAGGCTTGCCGCAAGGGTGGCATACTCTTGTAGTCACCTCTAAAAAAGCAATTATTGATGAACCGCGTGACCACTAGAGGCCGCACGAGCTGGGCTGTGATAGTCTGGTCTGCTGTGTGGAGTTGTGACGAGAGGGAAGTCCGGATGTGAAAAATGGTGGACCCATGGAGTCGGGGGTCATCTGGCTTGTTGTGCAGCTCTGCTGGGGTGGCAGGCCAGGGCTAGAACCCTAGAACCCTCCATGCCTCCCGGGAGCCTCATGAGCAACTGGGCACAAGGGAGAGCAAGTAGCAGCTCTGCCCCATGTCTGAGAGTCTCTGGTTCAGCATACCTGGGCCGGATTGAAAAAATAACTGCTGCAGGGTGGGTGTTGATGATCTGGGCTGTGATAGTCTGTTCTGCTGGGTAGAGTTGTGATGAGAAAGAAGCCCAGATGTGGAAAATGGCGGCCCCATGGAGTGGGAGGGGGTCGTCTGACTTATTGTGAGGCTCTGCTGAGGTGGCAGGCCAAGGCTAGAACCTGCCATGCCTCCCAGCACCTCTAGAGCGACTGGGCACAGGGAGAGCAAGTAGCAGCTCTGCCCCATGTCTGAGAGTCTCTGGTTCAGCATACCTGGGCTGTTTACCTTTAGAATTTACAGCCATGTTAATTCTCTATAAGCAAAAAAACAAACTCCTGTATTCTGAGGCAGAAGTGAAGCTACCTAAGTGGAGATGGTGGTAGAAGGGAAGAGTCTAACGAGCTGTGAAGAAGGGAGACTGGCATTCCTGGGTTGGGGGTGTGGGTGTGGTGTCATAATGATGTCCTTTTTAACTTCTATTCCTGCTGGATCTTCTCTTGGAGGATGGGTCCAGCCTTCTTTGGTCTGGGCTGGCTCCAGCTAAAGGTCTTATCAGGCCTTGGTGCCTGTGTCCACAAGGTGTGTCTGCACAGCCTTAGAGCTAGAAGTTCTATTCTCAGAAAGTTCATTTTCATGGGTCCCCTTTGCTGTTTGCTTGCCTCCATCAATAATTCTATGCCTCCAAACACATTTTTTGAGCTTTTATACTAGTAACCCCCTCAATGAATAGTAAAAAGATAGTAAAAATATGCATGCTTTTAGGATTGCTTTTTCCTCTGCTAACTTATCTAGAGCTGCTTGGATTATCTGTCCTGCAAAAAGGAAGCAGAGGGGGTATGTGCAGTTTTACCCTGTGCCCTAATAGCACACAAGCATGGCACGTGGCAGTTTTCCCCTGCGCCCTAATAGCACACAAGCATGGCACGAGGGCTGGGCAACTGTCAGCAGTTTGGCCATTTTAATCGGAACATGCTCCCTGCTAGGTGAGCTGCATTCTCCAGAGGAATGCGGGATGAGAAAGGCACTTGCTCTGCTCCTTGCATTTTTATTCACAGCATGCAGGGCTTTATAAATTTGAGGAATCGCGGCAGCAAGTTGTAAATGATGTATGGAGTGACAAGTTGTTCCTACTGTATCAGAAGTGAAACAGGACTCACGGAAAACACTGTTTCTTGTAATATTTAGTTTATCCAAAGCTTGGGCAACCTTGCTGACCTTGACCCTTCTACACAATAAAGCAAAACATAGAATCAGTGCACCTGAATGTGCTCAGTTCCCTCTTCCTCTCTTTACAATGCATTTCCTGTTGGGCCCTTAGCTTTATCCCTCAGGATGCACCATGCCCTCTAGGCCTACCCATGCAAAATGTCGGGGCTGGTTTTTTCTAGGAGATAGGATAGAAATGCAGTTTTTTTTTTTCTCTCTTCCCAAATCCCTACCATCAGCTAGGGGAAACTTCCAAAGAAAACTATGTGTGTGCTGCAGACGGAGGGAGAATGTATTTTTCATGTGTACACCTAAGGTGAGGGAATGTCCTCAGTTAATAAGTCAATCAACTCTGGGTGTCCATGACTGCTGTGCAGAAGGAACATATTCATATCATGTGTGAATGGGCTGCTTGTCACAATATTTCTTCTGTGACACGTGCATAAGGGAACCAGGTGGGATGAAAAACAGAAATTTTGGAGGATAGATCTTTCAAGAGGATGGCTCTCCTGAGTGCCAGAAAACAGAAATTAGCTCTTTCTTTCCCCCAAATTCCTTTTGACTTTAAACTACAATGAGATTTAATTTTACTTAGAAATCATCACACATCTCTCTTCAGTTCCTCTTTAGGAACCCCCTAATATAACATTACTTGAATAAAGTTGGTGGAAAATATCTTTTGCTCACCTCATATGATGAAGTGATCCTTTCTTCCTAAGATGATCAACCACAAAAACACCAACAAATCATATTTGATCTGACTCAACCACAGGCTCTCCCTATTGCTCCAGCTTGATTTTGAGAGGACTGTTCTTTCCTGAAATGTTTGCTTACGAACAGGTCAAGATTTTTGAAGTAGAGAGAGTCATGAAGAGTTGAAGGAAGGAAAAAAGTTCATGATCACAGTAATTCCATAACATGGGTAGAAGCATAGTGATGCTAAACAAGTTTAGAGGTTACTAGAAATTCCCTGTGTATGTTTTCTATGACTTCCCAAATTTCCTTCCATTGGTTATGACAGGCTTATCGACAGCATCATTTAAGACCCAGTATGAATCTCATAAAATCCTTTATCAGCTGCTCAGAGATTTGCTCTTCATGAATGCAATGCTGAGCACTACTAACAATCTTCAAGGATATCTTTGTTCACCTTGAAGTAAATGCTGTACATTAGATTTTACAACCTGAGTATCAGCAGTGAAGGGATGTCTATGTGGGTATGAATCTCTTGACTAGGATGCAGAAGACCTTCCACAACTCCTTAGCACATCTGAATCCAGCCCAATTTCAGCCCTTCGATACTCAAGATCTTAGAATTAAGACAAGCCTCTGAGTACACTAATCAATTAAATTAATCCCTTGAATGATTAATCATATTATATACAGTTTTAGGTTTAAATAAAAAAGAAGAAACTCATACTATATGCATATCCAAGCTCAGTGTCTTTCTTTCATTCACTTAAGAAGCACTGAGGTAGCTGGAAAATATGTCACCTAATTTAGAGTTAAATATTAAATTAACAATTTTCCTCCAAATCATTATATTCTTTTAAACCTAAGTATACATATTTCAATATCCAAACATAATTATCCTGAACAATTATATTAGCAGTACTTTAAAATAATCACAAGCCAAAATAACCTGTCTCTAAGAAAGAATATTTTAGATACTATCTTGTAACTCCAGAGAAAGCTTCAGTTTGAGACCCTGGCATCACAACTCCTAGCCTCTCATAGATCAGATTTCTAGTATTTTCCCCTTTCATAGCAAGAATCTAAGTTTAATGAAGATTATCACAAACATATTATTCTTATTTTTTCTTGCCTGTTGTGACTGCCACTTTCATGATCAGAAAATAATATTTTTACATCACTGTTTCTCATTACTTATCTGTTCAAATCTGGTGATTCCTTTTCTTGGCTTTGAGGTTCACACCTGGTGATCTTTCTTTTGGTTTAGACTACCACCAATTAAACATTTGAAACCTTTAATTGTTTCTATTGTTCTAATTGTTTGTATGTATTCTTCATTTCAAATGTTTAAATGTTTCAAATTAAACATTTGAAGTGAAGAATATATATAGATCATCAATAATTCCCTTTTTATTTATTTAAAAAAAGTATCATTGGTGTGGTAGAAAAATAAAATTTCGGGGCCGGAGCGATAGCCCAGCGGGTAGGGAGTTTGCCTTTGCATGTGGCCGGCCTTTGCTGGCCTGGGTTCAATCCTCGGCATCCCATATAGTTCCCGAGCACCACCAGGAGTAATTCCTGAGTGTAGAGCCAGGAGAAACCCTTGAGCATTGCTGGGTGTGACCCAAAAAGCAAAAAAAAAAAAGAAAGAAAGAGAGAGAGAGAGAGAGAGAGAGAGAGAGAGAGAGAGAGAGAGAAAGAAAGAAGGAAAGAAAGAAAGAAAGAAAGAAAGAAAGAAAGAAAGAAAGAAAGAAAGAAAGAAGAAAGAAAGAAAGAAAGAAAGAAAGAAAGAAAGAAAGAAAGAAAGAAAGAAAGAAAGAAAGAAAGAAAGAAAAGAAAGAAAGAAAGAAAGAAAAAGAAAGAAAGAAAGAAAGAAAGAAAGAAAGAAAGAAAGAAAGAAAGAAAGAAAGAAAGAAAGAAAGAAAGAAAGAAAGAAAGAAAGAAAGAAAGAAAGGAAAGAAAGAAAAGAAGGAAGGAAAGAAAAATAAAATTTCTCTCATTCTTGAAAAATTATTTAGTGAAAAGCCCTGTTCCCACCTTGTCACTGGGATTCTGAACCCATAGGCGCTATTGCTGCAGTGTCTTCAGTTCTTTAGTGGCAATGAGAAACTTGCCAGTCTAAGTCTCTAGAGCTTGTATGTGCTACATACAGATCTAAATGATATACACTTACTTAATTTTAAAATACACTTCTATCATCTTGTATGGAAATAGTTGACTTTTAAGAGACTTAGAAAGTTGGTCCACACTATAACAATACTGAACCGTACAACAGCATCTCATGTCTTGCCCATAATTCAGCTGCTAGAATGCTTTGGAGTTATCCTGGAGAATTTAGCCATATTAATCATTACATTAGGGAACAATGTAGACCTTAGTGACAACTTTGATGATAAACAGAAAAAAAGTGCTCACACTCTGCACCAAAAATGACCTAGAAGTTCAGATTGGATATTTATAATATTTATAGATGCAGAAATTCCTTCTTGGTAATCTCATCCCTGTTTCTCTGTGTTGGTCCCATCCTTATGAGACAGAATTCTCCTGACTGGTCACTGTAGCCACAGGGAACCTGTAAACATCTGCTTCCCTAGCTCAAATGTGCAGAATCTTCCGGTCTTCTCTAGCCTACACTAGTCCAGGCCCCACCAGCCTACAAAAATCATCCAAGTATTCAGCTGCACACTGCCACTCCTAAATAAATCCACATCACTAGAAAGCAACACTACATAGATGTGAAACATTGCTGTCTGTTAGAATGAGTTCTAACATTGCTTGCTTAGCTAACTTACTTAGCTTTTGGAACTATCATTTTAATGATCCATTAAATTATCTGATGTTGATATTCCATAATTACTAAACAATTCTTGTTCTCTGGGCAGTTTGATGGTTTTTTAGTGGGTTTGTTTGGGTTTTCTTTTGCTTATTGTTGCTGCTATTTATTTTATATAACACCACAGTTTTGTTGTCGCTATTTGTTTTAGTTTATATACACCACAGAACCTTTTTAAAAAATTCATTTGGACCACACTCCCATTGAATTTTTTCTTTAAAATAAATTCCCATAAGAAAGATTACTGGGTCATATAATCAGAATATCTTTATGGTTTGTCATGTTTCAAAGAGGCTGCTTTAGTAAATAAAATTTCAATTATATGTAGGTTAAAAAGTCACACCAAAATGTTGTCACAGTATTTTTATTTTCCTAGCATGAGAATATAAACATATTTCAGAGCAAAAAAAGTGAAAATATTTTTCTCATACAATTTTCTATTTGTATTTTCTTTAGTGTGAATGCTTTGTCTGTACTCTTGGACCTGTGCCTATGTGTTGTATATTGTTATTTGATTTTGAGATTTAAATATGATTTTCTACAAAAAATACTGAGAGACAGTATGTGATGCAGGTATTTTAACTTGTTTTACTGTTTTTCATTTCAGTGAAGTTTTGCGTTCCAAGCATATTTCAATACATGTTTGAATCAGTCTGTCTTATTATATGAGATTGTTCATCTTGTTTCAAAGCTGAGAAATTCATCTCTGTCAGAGATCAGATAATTTTACTTTCTCCTTTAAAGCAATAGTTTTATGTCTGTCACTTTCTTAGACATGAAATATATTTTGGAGGTTGATATTTTGATAGTGTTAAAGTAGATTTTATTTTACTGAATTCTCAAAATACTGTTTTTATCAAGGAAAAACTTTATTTTCACAATAGGACTAACTTGAAGGGTTTGGTGTTGGAGTATAAGGAACACAAAGTGATTTCTAGAAGTACAGGGGCAAATATACACTTTACAGGCTGGCCTTGTTGTACCTTTGCTGACATTTTCATTCAGACCTTGAGTGTGAGGACTAGATTAATTCAACTGCTTCAAAAGTAGTTTAGAAATGCAACCCCAGGAATTACCTTTTACTTCAATATGAAGATTTTAGAACAAAATTTGTAAGAAAAAGAAATTTTATAAAACAAGATAACTGAGCATAATTGTGGGTTTAAAGAAGAAAAGAGAAGTCAACACAGGAATTAAGGCACTCAGCACTTCTTTGCCTGTGTCTGACTTGTCTGACATAGGATGACCCCTGGCATCACTCTAGGTTGTGGTCAGAGAGAGTGGATGAGAGAGAGAGAGAGAGAGAGAGAGAGAGAGAGAGGGGAGAGAGAAAGAGAGAGAGAGAGAGCCAGGAGTAACTCTGAGCATTGCAGGGTGTGACCCAAAAATAAAAAAAAAAAGAAAGAAAGAAAGAAAGAGAGAAAGAGAGAGAATTTGAGTTTATTTCTTCTATCAACTGATGACAAAAAAATTAAGGTTTATTTTAAAATTTAAAAAAAGGCTTAAGGATATGACTCATCAGGAGAGTGTGTGCCTGAACAGCGTGTGCTTGCGCGCATGCACACATGCACACACACACACAGACACACACACACACACACAGACACACACACAAATTAAATTTCTTCAGACCTTTCTACCCACCTTTAATGGCATCTAGAAAGAAATGGTCTAGTTACTTCCAATATCTCTCACAGACACTGATCTGTAAGCCCCAGACAGGGCTGGGGAAGTAAGTCCCAAATATTGAGGCCCTGTTCTTTTATACCTGTAAGAGTTATGTAAACACTATGTTCCATGTCCAGATATGTCTGGAAAGGGAGCAAAAGTGTCACAAAGAAAGACCTGATAGTGTTCAAATATTAAGGAGCTTTGGTTTTCTTCTGTTCTTAATGTCCCCCTTTTCATCTATTTTCTGATGTTGGTTTACTATGACTATCTTGCTTGTTTTATTTCAAGTCAGAATTTCTTCACAAAATAAAAACTACAGGTAATTAAAGGAAGCTGAACTCTAAGACCTTAATATTTATCTACAATCCTTTACTTTGGATCCAGAAATTCACAAACTATACATATATTGAACAAAAATATAAATATATTCCTTCAATAAATTGTTAACTCCTCAGTGAACAGATATACTTAGACAGTGAAAGAACTCTCTTTTAAAACAGTAAGGTCTAGGGCTGGAGGTACAGCAGATCAGGTACTAGCTTCGTATGTGATAACTTGGTTTTGATTCCTGGAATCACATAGGGCCCTCTGAATCCCACCAGCAGTAATCTCTGAGCATGGAGTCAAGAGTGACCCTTAAGAATGGCCAAGTGGCCGGAGTGATAGTCCAGCAGGTAGGGAGTTTGCCTTGCACGTGGCCCACCGCACTGGCCAGGGTTCGATCCCGGCATCCGATATGGTCCCCGAGCACCACAGGAGTAATTCCTGAGTGCAGAGCCAGGAGAAACCCCTGACACAGATAAGGAAATTTGAGATGTATTGGAAACACCTTTGGACCAGCAATTTGCATATGTTCTTTTATTTCAATGTACCTCAGGTTATGAACTGTCACACCAGTGCTGTGCAATACCATTTTTAATTCATTATACAGGTCTACCCCCGAGACTCCATAAGTTTAAGGAACTTGGACGAGGTTACACTGCTAACCTGCAGCACTGTAGTATTGAAAGTTAGATGATTTTTGCTACAGAGCCTGTGCTTTGTACCACTTAGCCTTGCCAAGCTGCAAATCCCGCTGTCAGGAAACAAAACCAAAAATCTTTTGACCCTGTTGATCCTTCAGGCTCCCATGTGGTCAGTGCAAAGATTTTCAGACAGCTCCCGACTGCCTTGACAGCACAGCCAGCTTGCCAGCACAGTCCTGCCTCTGGCATTCTCTAGTTCTGTGCCCACAATCCTGTGAGATCTACTTCCATAGAAACCTTACTGCGCCCATCTCCTTCTTTGGGTTTCAATAAAACAAAGCATTTGGGATAATGGGTTCTAGCATTAGACTGCTTCAGTTTATGTTTAATCTTGGACTGTCTAGCATGTGAGCTTGGAGAATTTAATTATCCTCTTTTGGGTAACTTCAAAATTCAATCTCTGGGGTCAGAAAATTGTTAGTACAGTGGGTAGGGTTTTGCTTTGCACATGGCTGACACAGGCATATGATTTCACAAACACTGCCAGGAATAATTTCTCAATGCAGAGGCAGCAGTAAGCTCTGA
Organism: Cryptotis parvus; assembly: GCA_021461705.1. Classification (NCBI taxonomy): domain Eukaryota; kingdom Metazoa; phylum Chordata; class Mammalia; order Eulipotyphla; family Soricidae; genus Cryptotis; species Cryptotis parvus. The sequence goes on from JAJIBD010025186.1 coordinate 87,325, forward strand.
GCATTACTGCTGTGCCCCTCACCAATATTCACCCTCTGTAAAAAAAAAAGGAAACAAATAAAAATATTTAGTTCATGGAATTGTTATAAGATCTTGACTGTGATTACATATCTGTGTACATTAACGCATTGCTATTTATTATTCATGGTACCCGGTGAACCTACATGTATCTATTGCCAAATCTGCTTGTTTAATTTATGTATTCCTTGTAGGTAAATCTGATGACTTTTAATGCATACAAAAATATATGTACTCACCATTCCTCTGTTCAAAGATAGTATTGTACATCTGTCCTAGCTTTTGTACACTCCTAAGGAGACTACTGCAAAGACTAATAATTAATCATTTTACATCCATTCTTTTCCCATCTTTATTGCACTTTTGTTAGAGTTGTTTTTCAAAACCTAAACTCAATGATATCACCAACACATAAAGCCACTAAAGCCCTTCTTTATTCTATGAATACTTACCAATTAATTTCCAAAGGGGCCTGGCCTGCCCACACACAATCATCTGACCCTCTCTTTTCTGTTTTCCCTTCAAAGGCAATATATGTCTTTCTGTAACCTGAACTCCAATCACACCAGCTTACTTTAGGGCAATTTATTTACAATTCACTTTTCCTCTCTGCCCTAATGAGAGCAAGTCCCTTCTGTATATTTTACCTCATTCCCTTCCTGACTCACTTTTCACTTTCCTATCAGAGTTGCCAGTTTCCTAGGACAGACCTCCCAGAATTCCTTGAAAGACTCTATTATGCCCACCAAAAGCTCTAGAGTTGCTCCATGTCCCATTCCTCTCTTTCAGAGAACTTGCAACAGCATTGATTTCAGAAATAAGTGTCACATTATTTGAGTGATGTCTATCTCTCCTGCTAACTTCCAAGTTCCATGAGAGTTAAGGCACGTCTCTCCAATCTGCCTCACTATCAAGGTCTTAGCCCTCATATCAGTGACTGGAATACTGAATGAGATGAAAATCTCTTAAAAGAATGGATAAGTTAATCCATCAAGATGTATGAAATTTGTTTTTTACCTCAGAATATTCCTTTCCTGTAATTTTGCTGCTTTTCTCTCAGTTTTGCTGCTTTTCTCTCAATGCTTTTCTCTCAATTCTCAGAGTTGCTTATTTCATCCTCTTTCTTTTCATAAGTTCTCTCTTATAAATATCCTCCTCCTTCTTCTTTTTTTTTTTTTGCTTTTTTGGGTCACACCCGGTGATGCTCAGGGGTTACTCCTGGCTCTGCACTCAGGAATCACTCCTGGCGGTGCGCTGGGGACCATATGGGATGCCGGCAGAGGCTGGCCGCGTGCAAGGCAAACGCCCTACCTGCTGGGCTATTGCTCCGCCCCTCCTCCTTCTCCTTGATTTTGACCAGCACATATGTAAGACTGACTCCGTGGCTTCAACCTGTGTAGCCAATTTCTCTCATCTCCAGACTCCCAGTCCCACCCATTTGCTCCAACAGTAGCTTAAACATTTACCAACACAGTTTGACACCTTCCTTGACCTGACTTGTTTTTGATTTTCACTTGTTTTTGACTTATTACTATTCCACTAACCAATTCCAAAGCTTTAGTACCTTCTGTCTCTTCTTCCCAGCTTTCCAGATCCAAGTATTAGTTTCAAACAATACCCCCACAATCTCTCTCTCTCTCTCTCTCTTTTTATCCCACATTATCTTTATTCTTTTATCTTCCATTATCATGCTGTAGTTTTATAAGTTAAGGCTTAAATGCCAGTAGAGCAGAGATTCAAAAGATGAATAGATTATATTCAGTTATAGACAAATGAGAGGAACACTGGGAAGAAAGCCAGGTACTCAAATAGACCAAAAAACATTAAGTGATACCTTATAATGTAGGTGTTCCATTGATTCACCTGAGAGATCCTTCAAGTTTCTTGGTGAGACAGGTGTCAATTCCCATGTGCGTATCTAATGGGGAGGGTTAGATAGAAATGGTGCTATACATGGTAAATTTGGTACATGAAGAAACAAGGGAATAAAACAATTCTGTAAAACAGAGGGTGTGTGAGTCTTCCAATAATCAGTCTACACAGAGCTGTTTAATGAGAAGCACAAAAACAGGCTTCTACCTGTTCTATAGTTCTGTTTCACAACGCTCATTCCTTATCATTTCCAGGCAGTTGAATTATCCATCTAAATTTTCTTCACATAAATGCCACTTGATGAATCAAAGTACAGTGTAGATTATGTCCCTTAATGGTACCACTAATCTTCTATAATAATGGTGAGTGATGATTACTGTTTATGTTATTCAAGGTAAAAATGGATTTTTATCTGTGAGTGTGTGAGAGAGATTGATTCTGATGGGGAGGGTAACAGCTGAGTCAGAATGCTAGACTGAAGAAATGGATTAGCCCTGATTATTTCTGATGATTTCAGCCCTCTACATGTGGTAAATGCAATAGACCACCATGTGATTTTCCTATTTTATTTCTGAATCACTGCAAGTGATAAGCAAAAGAAAATGTAGCAAATGCCATTCCAAGTTCTGTTTATAAAGTGAAGATAATTCCAAAGAGTACAGGGATTACTGGAATAAAAGCTGAGTATTAAATTCCTATTTCCCTCCCAGTTCTCTACCTCCCAGGGAGCAGAAACAAGAGCATCATCTTCAGACATTTCCACCTATTATCTGTGTTTCCAAAACTTAACTATACCCACCCTTCCCTGCCCACTTCTTTTTTTGTTAACTTGGCTGCTAATTATGAAATCACAGGCATAGTGGAGGTATCAACAATGGATTAAATATTTGTCGACAAAGAACTATTGCTTTTTAATTTTTCTGTTCACAGCCCTGCAACACCTGGGAAGCAAAAGTGGGGAGAATTTTTTATCTGAGGAGTCTATTCTGGAGTTCATCCATGCTAATATGCTTCTCTATTTAATAGAGCTAACCAAGTGTGGCTCATGCCACTAACCAGTTGAAAGTGATGTTTTCCTTCCCTTTTAAAAAAATTGAGAATGGAGATGGCATTGTTATTTTTTTGTTTGTAGGTTAACTTTTGTGCATCCATTAATTTCCCATCTCAGTCAGAATTCAGATAAAATGTTAAGTATCTGTATTTTACAAATTTGGATTATCGGCTGTTTTTTTGGTCTTAGTATTCTCTCCTTGGACACTGCTGTACCTACTCCATCTGACTAATCTTTTGGTTTCTATACCTATTGGTTCTGTGGCACAATCATTTCTTGTTAACCCACTTTAAAAGAATATCTCGTTAAGGAGATTCTTTGTGTTTCTTTTAGGACATTCTCCGGTTCCCTCTATTGCTCCAAGATAATGTGATTTAAGTCCATATACTAGGCAAATACAGGAAGAAGTAAAAGAGCAGCTTCTAAAAGGGACCATATGTGCCAATAATAATCATAAAACATGGGCTTTGTTACTCAAATCCTTGTCACATCTTAGCTCAGCAGCTGCAGAATTCTGCACACAGAGCCTGTGTGCAGAATTCTGTGTGCAGAATTCTTTATAGTTGTATGGAATAATGCCTAACTTAGTCTTTGTTGTATGGAATAATGCCTAACTAATGCCATTTTTTAACATACCAGTATGGGATGGTGATATATAGGCTACTAATATTCAAACTATATTGCAAAATTCAGCCTAATAAACTTATTTTTTCCCAATCCATTAAGACTAATTACTGTTACTTACCAGAGGTACAAACTACCAAAAAGAGGTAAATTTAATAACTAAAATCCACCAAAAGAAATTTTTATTTTAGCTTTTTGGTCCACACCTGGAGAAGCTCAGGGGTACTCCTGGCTCTACACTCAGGAATTACTCTTGGCAGTGCTCAGAGACCATATGGGATGCCAGGGATGAAACCCGGATTAGCTGCGTGCAAGGCAAATGCTCTCCGTTGTACTATTTCTCTAGCCCATCACCAAAGGATTTTAAGAAAATGCAATTCCATCTTTCCTCTATCCTTTCCCTCATTCTACATTGAATTCAGAGAGAAGAAAATACTAAAATTCTAGATTATACTTTTGCCCAAAAATACATTTTTGTGCATCTTATTTCCAGAGGCTTCTTATTTGAGACTTCTTAAAATTGCTGTGATGGTATAAAGCCAGTATCTTTCTTGATCAAAGTATAGCTTGAACCTTTTTGGTTAGATTATGAACAACAAAGATAATACATATTAGTGTTAGTCAGGAAGATGTGTTGAACACAAATCCAGCTGCTCACTAGCTGCCCAGTTACCATTGCAGTGTGATGATTATAAGGATATTACTAGCATGAGAATATTATCCTTATCTTGTCACCAGATGGGAGAATGATGTGTGTGAGAGACGGAGAGAGACGGGAACAAACAGAAAATAAGAGGCAAGGAGGAATATGAGGGAGAGCACAAGGAATTTTGAAAGGCGGAGTATGTGTATTTATAAAATTGGACACATAAATGAGATTGGGCCATTGTTTCCATCTTTTGCCAGTGGTGCTTAGCTATAAAATGTATTTTCCTAAAGTTCTCAATTTTCCTTGATTCACATGACTTATACAGACCTTAAAATGGATAATGATGGGTCATAATGAAACACAGAAGAAGAATCAGATAGGGAAACAGCTGGAGATGAAAAATGATGGAAGGGCACCAATCCTCAAAGTGCTGAGGCATTTTAATCACCTCAGAGTTGGCCTCAAGTGCTAGCACCTTCAGAGACTAATAACTGTGATCCTTAGCAAAAGAAAATTGCGCTGGTGACATCCTGAATAGGGAAAAAATGACACTTCTTGTTTTTAGGTACAAATGAGACACTTAGGCAGCCCAGAGCAAGATATCCCTGCAGGAATGTCCTCAGGGGGTAGATAATAGATCAATTTACTTTATCACTGCCTAGGTCCTAAAACTAGTTTCGTTTTCCATATCAGGAGCTCATAACAAGAGCAGTGCCTGAATATGGCATGTGGGAGAATGGGAATGGAAACTGTCTGGCTAAAGATCATTTAATGACTTTTCCTCATAAGTCCTTAAAATTTAAAGTGTTAAAAAGAACCAGGAGAATTTATTTGGTGGTTCAGTGACATCATTATCTAAAACATTCGTCCTTATCCTGTGACCAAGTCTATTGATTCTCCTTTTTGTGTTGTTCTCTCTATGTGAAATGAAATAGGCAGAGTATAATACCACTTCGGGCTCCTCTACCTATTTTCTGTGTCCTTGACCCCCATACTAAAAAATAACTGCCTGGCTTGAGGATGCTTCATTTTGGCAATGGAGGAGGCAGATGCAAATATGAATGCTGTAGAGTTACATGACTCATAACATAACAGTGATACAAAAAAAAAATAATTTCATCTCACTTCAATAACTCCATACTGTTCCTTGCTTACATTGTAATTCTGGATAACTGGAAATCTTTCAGAATGGAGGCACATGGAATTCAGTGACTAGGAATTAGTGAGCAAATACATAAAAAGCATAAACATCTGACCTTGTACCAGTCACCTTTTTCTGAGATCAAACAGCAAGTCAACTTCAGCACAACAAAGGTGTGGCAGAATGACTCTCCTGAGAGGCAGACCCTGGTATAACTTGCTATACCCATCTCATTCATTTTATCCTAACAAATCTGAGCCATCAAGAGGCTGTTGGGAACCAGTGAATGAGCAGTAAAAGAGTTTGGACAAGTGGAAGGCAATAATGAATGTTGAGGCATTTTGTTGAGGCATTGCCCCTAGATTATTGGGAATAATTGCATTTTAAAGATGCCTAAGATAGCAGATAAAAACTAGATGCCACCTGAAACATATCTTTACTTAGCTTCTCCCTTGTCCTATCCTAGTTTCCCCTTCTTCCTTTGAGATGTCTCTTAAGTGCAATCTCAGCATGAATCATTTTTATAAAAATCATGTCTCAGAGGGCTTCTGAGAGAGCCAGACCTAGGAAAAACAGCTACAAATGATGTTAAAAACATTCCTAAATGACATTTCATAGTCTACATGTAGACATTCATCCATCATCATTGAACAAACATTTTAAAAACCTTCTTGTGCCACACAGCACTCAAGCCAGTGTATTAAAGTTTATTTTTAAGTAGTGCAGAACTTTTATAATTATTTAAATATTTTGCTCTTCTCTCATTCAATTTATTAAAATAGGAAATTAAAAAAATAGTCTTCCATAACAAAGACAAAGAATGTGGCACCCAAAATAAGAATAAAATTGCAGCAAAGATGAAAATCATAGTGATGAACTGAGACAGACATATACAGACAAAATCCACATAATATAGAAGAATATGACTGATGTAAGTGGGCCCCCATGGGTGACTTATGCGAGGTGAGGAGGAGAGAGATGGTCACTTCTTCCCAATCCGTGAATGCTGCCCTGGGACACCCTCGGCAGGCTAGTCCTTAGTTAGGCTTTGCAGGTTCTTGTCTTTGTCTCTCTGAAGAATTTCAGGAGGAGATGAGCAGAGAAGTTAAATTTTATTTGGAGGTTTTGAGGAAGAGAGAAAAATGAGAGAAAGTGAGAGAGAACATATATCAAGAGGGGAGATGCAAGTGACACATGTTCTCAGGCACCATGTGTGCTTGGCCACTTGGGCTCATGCAGCACATGGGTCCCAGGAACATATGCAAGCCCTTCCTTTATTCAAGGTGGCTTTATATGTTTTTCCCAAACTGCCCCACTTGGGGCTTCGACCTAGGTAAAAGTCCATTGCTAGGGCAGTTGCCAAAGGGGGTAGTGTTGGGAGTGCTTGATGGTCTCTTTTGAGGTTTCTTTCCTGTCCTTTTTCCTGCTGGAGCTTCTCTAAGAGGAGGGTCCATCCTTCCATGGGTCTCTTGACTCCAAGTGAAGACTTATTTGGCCTTAGTTCCTGTTTCTGCAAAATGAGCTTTTTGCAGTCTTGGAGCTGTTGGTTTTATTACATCCTAGGATTTCCATTGCCACGAGCTCTGTCCTATCTATCTGCCTACATCGTGATCAGAGTGAATAAAATAGACTCAATTAAAGAGAATGTATAAATGACTGGGAAAATAGCAGTGAGTATTCTGTCTAGCAGAAGTGTCTCATAAAATCTCTGTTCTTCAAGGTTGTGACTTTTGACTACAATACCACATTTCACTGCATAGTCACTGCAGTCACTGTGACTACATAGACACAATGTTAGTAATTTATTTTTCAAAAAAGTGGGGTGTAATGTTGCAGTATACCGTTGCCCAGAGCCTCTTCATCTTGCCTGGAGTTGCTTCCTGCAGGCCACTTTGTAAAGGAAGGGCAGGAGGACAGTTTGCTATGTGGCAGTATATCTTACCATGTATTCTATGTTAGCTGGTATGAATATTTTCTTTCATGCTTCCATAATCATTGTGGGACTAGATGGATCTTACCAGTATATTTACCTGGCCAAGTGGATCTCTATATAATTAGACCAGAGAGAAATGCTGTTTGCCTCCAAGCAAGAAAGCATGACTCTCTAATAAGTCTAAAGGTTAATATACAAAACAACTATAAAGTAAAGATGAAACGCTTGTGAAAGCTTGGAGAAATATATCCCTGGCTGTAGAATATCTATTGGTACAGATGCATGCCTTTGTATTCTGAGATACAGTTCATATCAGATGCCCTTTCCCCCATCTACATAAGGCCTAGTGGAGAACCAAGGGTGGGGTCTGTAGCCTTAGCTGGGCAATATTAACATTTCATTGGATCTAGGTGAGGTCCAAGGAGAAGATACCTGAAGGGAATTGATCCTAACTATTTTCTGTTGGTGTGGGCGGTCTGAATTGAAAAGATATAAAAGCTGTAGCCTGCTTTCTTCTGGCCTTTTTGCCATTTTGCCTTTTTCCTTTTGACTTTTCACTTCTCCCTCTGCTCTCCTCCTCTCCATTCTCTTCCTGTTGGGCCTTAAAACATGGTAGTGGCCATCTTGGCCTAGGATTCTAAACCTAAATGTGGCCGAGACCTAGCAGAGAATCTAAAATCTGGGTTTTTCCTGTTACAATTGTATACCAGAACAAGCCTTTTGAAACTTTGCTGGATTTCTCACGACTTTCTCTGTCTGCCGGCTGCCAATCCCCTGGGGCAGAAGGGGATCCCTGATCTTGCTCCCGTATTTTGTTGGGGCACACAGTGTACCCTGACAGTGTAACAATCATGTGATTTTAAAAATTTTCTCTTTTAAAATTTTTTTATTAATTTATATTGATTTTTAAATGTTTAAAAGTTCATAGATTTTAGGGGCATGATGTTAGTATACCATGCCCGCCACCACTATGCCAATGCTCTTCAATTATGGTTCACTGGAATCTTTATATCTAAATTATATAGCATGAGTAGGTAGAAAATTAAACCTCACCAATATTATCTCCTAATTAACCTGTTCTATTACAGTATTTGTAAACAGGTAATGAAAACATATTAGCATTAAAAAATAATGTCTTTTTAGATTAATATTACTATTTAGACAAATGAAACATTAAGTGTCAATGTTCAGTGAAAAGTGAAACTTAAAAACACTTGGTATTTTATAAAAATAGAGGGAAGGGCTAAAGAGATAGTATAGCATAAGCCATGTGTGCACCTGACCCAAATTTGATTCCCAGCATTATATATGGTCTCTAAAGTACCACAACCAGGAGTATCTCTGAGCAAAGAACAAGGAGTAAACCCTGAGCATTGCCAGATGTGGCAAAAAAATAAGAAAAAAGAAAGAACAAATAAAACAATGAAATGAAATAAAACAAAGTGCAATGGATATGTGGTGAAATTTTGAAATTCTGAATAAAAGAACCTTCTTTGTTTTAGGAGCCTATTAAAAGTAGATGACTGTGCAGGAGCAATTCAAACATGGAGAATAGAAATGAGCTGGAGACATAGTACAGGGCCAACCTGGATTTTAAGCTCCAGCACCACCTACAGATGGCCCCTGAGTCACACCAGTAGTGATCCCTGAGCATCAGCAGGCATGACTTCCAAAACAAGCAAACAGAATTAAATGTTAACAGCCCAGTAGGAAGGAGAGCAGAAAGGAGAGACTGACAGGCCTGGATACACCACAGATTCATCTTCAAGGTGCTGTGACCGGGCAGAGTGACAGCAGGCTCTCAGCAGAACTCTTTGACTGCTTTAGCCATGCATTGAGGACACTATCTCTCTGAGCTGTTCCTTTTTGGGAACAGTACATAACAGAAGCACCAGTATGGGGCATTTGTGCCCCTGCAACAGTCCAAACTGACAACCTTTGATCTAGGACTCCCTTTCCTACTGGCTGAAGCTTTCACAAGAGAGTGTATTCATCAGCAGTCTTTCCTGCTCTGTTTCCCACCCCCGTTTCCTTTCTCTTTTGACAGATGTCAGACCTGATCAGACCCCAAAGGCTCCTCGAGACTTTTCATGCTTCTTCCTTTTATAACTTCTGCAGGTGTTTCTTCCAATAACTCTCTTGTGCATCTAATCTTTTTTTGACAAATTCTCTGAACATCCAAACTGACATAAAGAGGTGTAATTTCAAACTGACAGAGGGAGGCATAACTTAGGGATAAAAATATACATTATTCATTGACAGAGTTCTCTTTAAAAATGCTCCTAAAGTAATTTTGCAAGGTGTAGATGGTAAAGCTCTATAGTGTGATACCATCAACATATAAGGCTGACAAAGCAAATTGGGCCAACTGAAGAATCAGTATCTTAGTTTCATATCTGATGTGTACCTTCTCAACTAGTTAAATTTTCAGAAAACAAAAAGACAGCATTCAAGAGTGGTCCAAATTCAGCAAACACTAGATGATAAGGATGTGGTTCAACAGAAACTCATTCTTTATCAGTGGGAGTGAAAATTTATGGTCAATTTGGAAGACTGTTTTTCAACCTTTATAAAACTAAGATACTTTTAAAATAATAATATAACTCAAGACATATAACTCTCAGACATGGCAGAGCTGCTACTTGCTCTCCCTGTGCCCAGCTGCTCATGAGGCGCCTGGGAGGCATGGCGGGTTCTAGTCCTGGCCTGCCACCCCAACAGAGCCTCACAACAAGCCAGACAACCCCCTGACTCCATGGGGGCCGCCATTTTCCACATCCGGACTTCTTTCTCATCAGACATCCACCCAACAGACCAGTCTATCACAGCCCAGATCATCCACACCCATCCTGCAGCAGTTTTTTTTTTCAATCCGGCCCAGGAATGCTGAACCAGAGACTCTCAGACATTGGGCAGAGCTGCTACTTGCTCTCCCTGTGCCCAGCAGCTCATGAGGCACCGGGGAGGCATGGTGGGTTCTAGCCCTGGCCTGTCACCCCAGCAGAGCCTCACAACAAGCCAGACGACCCCTCTACTCCATGGGGGCCGCCATTTCCCACATCCGGACTTCCCTCTCGTCACAACTCTACCCAGCAGACCAGACTATCACAGCCCAGCAGCCATGAGGTTCATCAATAAATGCTTTATTTAGAGGTGACTACAAGAATATGCCACCCGCATGGCAAGCCTGGCAAGCTGCTCGTGTCGTATTTGATATGCCAAGTACCAGTAACATTTATATTAGGTCATTCCCATGACCTAATATAATGGTTTGAGGCTCTTTATGTTCCTGGAGCAAGCGGATACCTTTGGGTTCTACTAGCTTGAGACAGGCCATATGGATATATTACTGGTGCCCACTCTAGCAAATAGATGATGAAGTGATAGAGATAGTGAATATAACTCAAACATGTGCCTTTGTATTCATTTTCTAAAGGTAGTTGGGAATTCATGCCTATAATCAAGTCTGCACATGGATAACTATAGAAAGTTTTTCATACTTGACACTACTTAGAAGCAAGCAAAACATTTAATAATAAGTGAGGTAACTGGATTCACAAGCCATCAAGGTGATGGGATACAATAGAGCACTAAAATAACTGAACAACCAAACCATGAAAAGATGTTGGGAAAATTAAAGGCAAGAATTCAATCTGGGGACTGAATAAAGAGTTCAAAGGGATAGTTTACATGATCTTCATGCTGAAGGCCCAGGTTTAATCCTGAGTATCATTTGGTTCCCTGAGCATCACCAGGGATGATTCTGAGCAATGAAATGGGAGAAGACCCTAAGTACCAATGAGTATAACTCCCCCCTCCCAGGAAAATGAGGTCAATCTGAAATAACTACACACAGAATGATTATGATCATATCACTTGTCACTTGTCTTCCTGTTGTTCATCGATTTGCTCAAGTGGGTGCCAGTAATGTCTCCATTCATTGGGAATGAGGTCCATTTTTGTTACTGTTTTTGGCATATTGAATACACCATGGGTAGCTTGCGAGGCTTTGTTATGGCTCTGGGTTCATGCCAGGGGTCCCAGTCTTTTCTGTCAGGCCATCAACCATCCAGGGCCCACAGGGCAGAACCCTGGGTGTATAGACAGTCTGTCTCCTGTCTGCCACCTGCCAATGCAGCTAGGCACTGCAGCCACACCTACAACACCTCGAGGGCATAACAATCATATCATATTTTACAAAAGGAAATCTTTTAAGACACTAAAAAGATCATTGTTTCCTTTTAGCCAGAGATTAGGAGGGATAGAGAGATGAACACATAGCGATGAGAGGATTTCCCTAAGTCTGTGAAACTACTTCAGTGTGATACCTTACTGGTGGCTACATGTTATTATAAATTTGTGCAAGCTCATAATAATAATAGTTCACAAGGCCAAATAATAGTTCGCAAGGCCAAAATTAAACCATGTTGTTGAATGCAAACTTCAGGTGATTATGGATGTGTCAGCATAGATCCACCTACAAAAACAATTGCCAATCTGCTGCGGGGTGTGATTGGTTATATGTGCATGCAATAATGGGGCAGAAGAAAACTCTTTTTAACTTCTATTTAATTTTTTTCCTGTAAACTTGAAACTTTTCTAAACAATAAAGTCTGTTGAAAATGGAAAAAAGAAATCAGCCTTCAGATCCCAAAAGAACTCACAGAAAGTAAGGACCCTCATATGAATTCGATGTGCTTTGGGCAGTCCAGTTCATCCCATTAAGTTTTAGTTTCCTTAACCAGAAAATCAAATGCAATAGCCTTTATACTGCAAAGATGCCTCAGCGATAAACTAAAATGCTATACATATATATTGAAATGCATAATAAAGAATCAGTAGATAACAGCTTCCTTCCAGCTAGACATGTGACTATCTGATGCTACCCACAGCAAATCTGTGGATCACTGAATAGCATATTGAGGGAGGAGAACAGAAAGAAAAAACACATACCAGGAGGAAACATTTTAACTTATCAAAAAGAAAAGTATTTTCTTATGTTAACATAACTACTGTTTTCCTCCCTGATCTTCGAATCCCAGAGGATCTGGCTGTAAAGTGAATATATAGTGTATATTTTCTTTCCAGTTTTCAGAGCTGCAAAGAGGAAAGACTACTACAAAGAAAAATATCCTTCCTTAAGCTAAACTATAAATGAAAAGACAGGAACTATGCTCTAGAACTAATCCTCCCATAGATATATCACATTGTTCTCTATTACTGAATCCCATGATTCTGGTGGAAAGGAAGAGTCATGACTTTTTATAACATACAGACTTATATATCTTAAAAAGCAATGGCTCATCGAACACAACTTCAGTGAAATGAAGACTGTATCACTGTCTTCCCATTGTTCATCGATTTGCTTGAGTGGGCACTAATAACATTTCCATAAGTTCTGTCAAAAGCAAGTGTAACCCAAGGTCATCTGCTTGCTCCAGGGACAGGAAGAGCCCCAAACCATTCATCAGGTCATGGAACTGAGGTCCATAATTGTTACTAGTCTTTGGCATAACAAGTAAATAAAACACAGGTAGCTTGCCAGGCTCTGCCATGTAGTCGGTATTGTCTCAGTAGAAGGCTCTCTTCTTGAGCATTTACTAATGAAACTTAAAGGGAAAGATCAGGTTTTCTCTTGGATGGAGCTCTGAGGAACTATGGAATTTGGATGTTGAGAATGACTGAATGCATGATGTGTGGTTTGCTCTGGCTTGTTGCTAGGCTTACTGGTATCAGTTAGAACCTGTCTAGGACTGTATACAATGTATAAATGTGAATGATCTTGGGAAGGACCTGGACCAAAAAAAGATGGGAAATTATTTTAGGTTGGGTATAGAGAAGAACAATAAGAGAAGGTGAGGGCATTTAGAAATGTGACTGGAGGTAAGAGCTGAAGACTTCCACTAACAGTGGTGATACATTGTGGGGAACCAGATCGTGCTCCCACACTGAAGTTTTCATTATATGGCTGCTGGGAATAGTGGTAGATAAAATATATAGAGAATAAACTTATTCCATTATTTGCCCATTCCCTCTTCCAAGACCAGAACTCTGTACTAAAGGTCAATACATGGAAGACCAAACTTCTGACTTGCTTGTCTTTAACTGGGAAAATCAGGCTATCTTAGCTCCAGGAGTCTCTCTAGAAATTTCTGGTCTCTTAGTCACATCAGAATTTAATACAAAGACAGAAAGGACAGCTCAATGCTTTGCATGCAGGAGACTCTTTTTGGGCACAGAATATACACCCAACCACACCACCAAGCACTGCTAGGAGGGAGCACAGAGCAAGGAGAAGACTCTTGAGCACTACCAGGTATGGATAGAAAGAAAAAACGAAGAATAAAAAATTTTAGTACAATTTTAAATTTAGTAAACTTTTCCTATGTATTACTGCTTCTCGTACTCGTACTCTATTTCAGAGGTACTGAAATAAAGAGCCTTTCCAAAATAATAGATACACACAAATTTCTGCTCTAGTCTTATCTACCAGAAAACTAATCTAAAGACTAGCACTCTTAATAAACATCGAAATATGGGCACAATGCATTCAGTTGCATGTAACAATCATGGCAGGCTCCAGGAATATAGATGAGAGAACAATTCTGATCAGATTTACTGTGGCAGAAGTCAGAGTCATTAGCGCATTAGTATTTAAGAACCTATAAGAATGTATATTTCAAATTGAAGCTGAAACATATCCTAGGGCCAGGATTTAAAAAAAAATCCCTTAGATCAATGGGGCTGAATAAAGTGCTATTCTATGCTTGAAAATGAGCAGAAACATCATAATCTAATGAACAAATGACAACCAAATAAATGGAAAGCAATTAAAAATATATATTTAAGAAGACTGAGTCTCAGAATAGCTCATGAAAGACAGATGTAATGCATACAGGCTAGTAAGACAGGTCACACTCTTGGGTGGCTTCTGATTTTCCAGAGTAAATTCTCTAATTCATAATTCTGTATATTATTTAGCACCAACTCAGTTTTCTGGTCTATCAATGTAAGATTTATATTCTTTCTTCCCTGTGCTATCATACAACTCCATTTAATTTCCTCAGTGATTCCTTCTCAACATTGCTCTAATAAAAACAATTATTACAACACTTAACTTTAGTTGCCCTTAGCTGATTTTGGCTGACAAGATATGTATATTTTTCCTTTGGTTCTATAAAGCATTCTTAAAATAAAGTGTACAGTGCACCTTCAGATTGGTCCTTGTTTTTACCTTCTATTCTTTTCTTAAAGTTCATGAATACTTCCAAGGAAATACCCATACTATGACATGGTCTCAGGAGACTAAATCAATGATACTGTGATATGTTAAAGAATTAGTTACTAGGGAGAAAGAGAGAGAAAAAGAGATAAAGAACCTTCCAAAGAGGCAGGCTAGGGGATGAGGGAGGGAACTGGGGACATTGGTTGTGGGAAATGGGCACTGGTGAAGGGATGGGTGCTGGAACACTGTATGGCGAAACCCAAACATGAACATTTTTGTAATTGTTTATCTCATGGTGGTATAATAAAATATATTTTAAAAATTAGGGTCTGAAAGATAGTACAGCCAATAGGATGCCTGCCTTGTGAAACAACAGGAACTTCATTCATGGTGGAGGGAATACAATAGAAAATATTGTGACTACTATAGAAATTATGCTGGTAGATTTTATAAAATAAACATACTTTTCCCATTCAAAAAAAAAGAGAGTTAGTTCCCTTTACCCAACAAAATCATGACGATTAGTAAATTACAAGGGAAGCTACATACAACAGTATCAATGTGATACCCATATTCTATGCCTTTTCAGTGAAATTTCAGCTTCACCTGTCTCAGTACAGATTTCGGAGATGTTGTTGGTTTCATCTAACAATTGTTACTTTTCCAGTTTTCTCCTATTTGGCTGATGCTGTTTCTAATTTCAGAATGACCCTCTGACTACTGTCAATTCATCATACTCCCAAATAAAAAGTTGAGTAAACAGTCTCTCTTGCCAAACTTCAGACTCATCAGAGTACAGATGTGCAAACCTGATGTTCCATCATGTAAAAGGAGGAAGTGGATAAAGAAGTAATATGAATGCTAATACTGTCATATACGTGAAATTTATATGTGATTTTACTACATATTGCAATTATATTTATTTATAGGTAACTGACATGTAAATGTCCTTCCAAAACAGGAATATTCATGAAATTAAAT
This sequence comes from Cryptotis parvus, assembly GCA_021461705.1. Lineage (NCBI taxonomy): Eukaryota > Metazoa > Chordata > Mammalia > Eulipotyphla > Soricidae > Cryptotis > Cryptotis parvus. Next base: position 102,819 of record JAJIBD010025186.1, read on the forward strand.
TTAAGAAACCTTGAATTCTGCATCATTCACAGCCTTTCTCTCTCACACTGGTTATAAGCATAAATAGCTTTCCTAGTCCTTGTTGATTATTGGTTACAGAAACTTCTTAAATATGACTTACACATATTCAGGCATAACGTGTAATATGGGAGAGAAATAGCATTTTTACTTGTACAAAGTCTGTATAAGCTTATTTTATTTTCACTTTTATAAATCAGAAATCTCATTTCATATGATCCCTTCACTTGATCATCTATGTCTAACCACCCTTTAATAGGTGCATTATTTCCTAACTATATTGATGTAGAATTCAATAATTTTGAGATATAACATCATCTGTCAATATCATATAGTAGTTCTATAGAGTTGACATATAGTTGACAGAGCTGTCATTCATGCCCCAGATCTTTTATTCTAAGTCTATTCTTTTTAAAACAATACTCTAAAGGTAGAATCCGAGAGGCATAAACCACATAGCTCATTAACCAAATCAACATATCAATAATATGCAATAATTAGCATAGTCACACACCTAAACTTTCTTTTGTAATGGGGATGGGTGGGAATAAATAAATTTAAATGTATTAAAAGGGTAGATTGAATATATACAATATATGTATAATGTGAACCATGGGCTAAAATGAAATAGAGGAAGAAATAGGAATGAGAGAGAGAAAGAAAGAAAGTAGAAAGAAAGAACAGAAGTAACGAAGGAAGACAGACAGACAGACGGAAGGAAGGAAGGAAGGAAGGAAGGAAGGAAAGAAAGAAAGAAAAAGAAAGAAAGAAAGAAAGAAAGAAAGAAAGAAAGAAAGAAAGAAAGAAAGAGAGAGAGAGAGAGAGAGAGAGAGAAAGGAAGGAAGGAAGGAAGGAAGGAAGGAAGGAAGGAAGGAAGGAAGGAAGGAAGGAAGGAAAAACAGGAGAAAGGAAGAAGCCATTTTCCACATCCAGACTTCCCTCTCATCACAATTCCACCCAGCAGACCAGACTATCACAGCCCAGATCATCGACACCCACCCTGCAGCAGTTTTTTTTTTTTTCAATCCGGCACAAGTTTGCTGAACCAGAGACTCTCAGACATGAGGCAGAGCTGCTACTTGCTCTCCCTGTGCCCAGCAGCTCATGAGGCACCCGGGAGGCATGGCGGGTTCTAGCCTTGGCCTGCCGCCACCCCAGCAGAGCCTCACAACAAGCCAGACGACCCCCACCTACTCCATGGGGGCCGCCATTTTCCACATCCGGACTTCCCTCTCGTCACAACTCCACCCAGCAGACCAGACTATCACAGCCCAGCGCCGCGCGGTTCATCAATAAATGCTTTATTTAGAGGTGACTACAAGAGTATGCCACCCGCACGGCAAGCCTGGCAAGCTGCTCGTGTCGTATTTGATATGCCAAGTACCAGTAACATTTATATTAGGTCATTCCCATGACCTAATATAATGGTTTGAGGCTCTTTATGTTCCTGGAGCAAGTGGATGCCTTTGGGTTCTACTAGCATGAGACAGGACATATGGAGTTATTACTGGTGCCCGCTCTAGCAAATAGATGATGAACAGGAAGATAGTGATAGTGATAGTGATAGTGATAGTGATAGTGATAGTGATAGTGATAGTGATAGGAAGAAGCAGTGTGGGAAGAAGGAAGGAAGAATGGAAAGGAGGAAGGAAAGGAGGAAGGAAGGGATTGAGGGAAGGAAAAGAGGCAAAGGAGGAAAAGGCAAGAAAGAAGAGCTGGGGGAGAAGAAAAAAGGAAGAAGAGGTGTGGGATATAAATATATATGTTCTACTAACTATTGAAAATGGTAACACCAGAGTAGAATTGAGTATTGAATGTAGGTAAAGGGATATATATGATAACCCCCTAAATGTATGTATGGCAAGCCCACAATGTGTAAAAGAAGGGAGAGAGAAAGGAGAGAGAGTGAGAGAGCGAGAAAGAAAGGAGGAGGAGGGAGGAGGTGGAGGAGGAAGAGGAGGAGGAGAGGAGGAGGAGGAGGAGAGAGGAGGAGGAGGAGGAGAGGAGGAGGAGGAGGAGGAGGAGGAGGAGGAGGAGGAAAAGAGCCTGTAGGCAGGCTGGGGGGGAGCAGGGAGGGAACCTGGAAACATTGGCAGTGGGAAATGTGCACTGGTGGAGGGCTGGATGCTGGAACACTGTATGACTGAAACCCAACCATGAACGTCTTTGTAATTGTATATCTCACAGTGGTATGATAAAATTAAAGAAATGAAAAAGGAAATAGAGCTATGAAGGAAAAAATGTCAAAGATATATGATGGTCTAGGTCTTTTCTACCTGGATCGGAAAAACTATGCAAAAGATGAGTATAATTCAAGAAGCACCACCTAAATTCCATTTATGATACACTTGATCTTAGCCAAAAGGCCGAGAAGCGATAAATTCCATTTATGATAAACTATGAAACATCTCATTTAGAGACATCAAAGAAGAAACAGAAGAACATCAAACACAGATGGGGAAATCCTATAAGCAGCCAATGTAGAAATATCAGTTATCGCTAGAGGAAAACTATTAAATTGACAGTAATCTCTACAGCAACATGAGAACCATAAAAGTATAAAGAAAAACATGGAAAGATAACTTCAATATTTAAAAAAATTAATTGTCAAGTTATAATTCTAAATTCACCATGCTAACGTCAAAAGAAATCCCAAAATATGGGGCTTTATTTCTTTGTATTGATTTACCAACAGACATACAGAAGATTCCTACAGAAAAGTATATTTTACACCATAAGTCAGGTGTGGAAATTCAAGAAAATGTTAAATGTGGTTCAGCCTAAACACTAGAACTATACCAAAAAATTCTCATAATTTGGGTTCTTAACATCACCATGAAGCTTAAAAATCATGTTTTTAATTCACTTCATCTCATTATTGGTCTGTTAGTTTTCTATTCCTGTTATTACTAATTACCAGATGTTAAGCAGTTTAAAGTGACAAAAATATGATATATTTCAGTTTACTTAGGCTCCAGCTAAAATCAGAGTATGAACAAGGCTGCTTAGGCAGCTTAAGGAAATGGTGGTTAATTTCCATGTCGTTTTTTCTAATTAGAAGTTGTCCTATAGAAGTCTAGAGGTCATCTATTCAAATCCTCAAAGCCAGTATATTAGGAAAGAGCCCTAATAAGCATAAGCCTTTCTTTTCCACCTAGAACTCCTGTGATTATATTTTGTCCACACAGAGAATCCAGACTCATATTCCTGTTCAAAGTAAACTAATTAGCAATCTTAATTCATTCCAAAATTGTTTTCTTTTGCCATATAAACATCATATTCACAGTTTCTAGAAATTCTGTGGGCCCATTATTCTGCCACTACAATAGATTATTGAATCAGTTTTTCATATATAGTATAACATGTCTAATCATCTAGAACTTTATTTATTGGTAAACAAAAGACAATCCTCTGGGGAGAGATGACAGTATTCAGCAAATGTTCGGTGCATACTCCTTGTTCTGTGCTCAAGGATCATGTCAGGGTTCTGAGAACCATATGAGGTGCCAGAATCAAAACTGCATCAGCTGCATGTAAGGCAAGACCTCTACCTGCTGTACTATCTCATCGACCCCACAAAACACAAAATATCCTTTATAAATCACAAAACACTAATGATAAATAAATAGAAAAGTAAGCAAATAGCTATAGGAACTGTTTGAATTTTAATATTTTGTATACTATTTTTGGGTCACACTCAGCATTGCTCCTGGGTCTGTACTCAGGAATTAATCTCGGCAGTACTTGGAGGACCATTTAATATACTGGGATTTAAACCCAGGTCAGATGTATGCAAGACAAATTCCCTCCCCTGCATTTTACTACCACTCCAGCCCTGAAATCTTCATACTAAGGAAATATATATACATATATATATTTCCTTAGTATGATGATATACTAGAGGATATATATATATATATATATATATTCTCTAGGATATATATATATTCTCTAGGATATATATATATATATCCTCTATATTCAATTAGAATTGTTGGGATAAAGAATATATATATATACATATATATAGGTAGGGAACTACCTAGAGTTAGAATTGTTGGGATAAAGAATATATATATATACATATTCTTCATACTAAGGAGTATATATATATATATATATATATATATTCTTCATACTAAGGAAATATATATATATATCTCCTCTATATTCAATTAGAATTGTTGGGATAAAGAATATATATATAAAGAATATATATAAGAATATATATATAAAGAATATATATATAAAGAATATATATAAGAATATATAATATATATAAGAATATATATAAGAATATATATAAATAATATATATAAAGAATATATATATTCTTTATCCCAACAATTCTAATTGAATATAGAGGATATATATATATATATATATATTTCCTTAGTATGAAGAATATATATATATTCTTTTTTTTTTTTGCTTTTTGGGTCACACCCGGCAATGCTCAGGGGTTACTCCTGGCTCTGCACTCAGGAATTACTCCTGGCGGTGCTTGGGGGGACCATATGGGATGCCAGGGATCGAACCCGGGCCGGCACAGGCCGGCCGCGTGTAAGGCAAACGCCCTACCTGCTGGGCTATCGCTCCGCCCCCTATATATATTCTTTATCCCAACAATTCTAACTCTAGGTAGTTCCCTAAGGTAAATAAAAACATATGTTCACAGAGTCCTTTGTAATAGCCCCAAACTGGAAACAACCCAAATTTTCACATATAATACTATAATAGCTACACTAGGGTATTTTCTAAAAAAAAGAAAAAAGAAAGTACTCCACAAGATGGGTGAATCACAAAATCGTCATTATCAAAAGAAGATGCATAAATAGAAATGAGTCAACTCTGTATGATGCACATATGTAAAATTCATATATTATCCCACATGATGGAAGTCAGAAGGGCATGTGACAGCACAGTGACATGAAAGGGGCAAATGGGAACTTCTTGGAAGTGTTTAAGTGTGGTTACATAGGCATTGGCACTGAATGTAAGATCGAGCAAGTCAAATGTTCTAGCTGAGCTTCCTGGCAAAACTATTCAGATACCATCTGATAATTTCAATTATCTTCTTTTCCTGCACTAATAGTTTAAGCTCCTTGGCTATTTTTTTCCTCATACGTTTTCACTCTTACTAAAATTACTATTAGCATTCAAAAGAGCAAGAACAAACAGTCTTGGCATGGGTGGAGAAAGAAAGGAACTCTCATCCATTGTTGGTGGGAATGTCGACTGGTAGAACTTTCTGGAAAACAATATTCCTTCAAAAACTAGAAATTGGGCTCACATTTAACCTTGTAATACCACTCCTGGGAATATGCCCTGGGAGGCCAAAAACACACAGCAAAACACCATATGCACTTCTATGTTCATATAGCAGCACTATTCACAATAGCCAGAATCTGAAAACAACCTGAGTGCCCAAGAACAGATGACTGGATAAAGAAACTATGATACATATGCACAATAGAATACTATGTAGCTGTTAGGAAAAATAAAGTTATGACATTTGCCTTAATGGACACACATGAATTGTATCAGGATGAGTAAAATTAGTTAAAATTAGTCAGAAGGGAAAGAACAGATATAGAATGACTGCATTCATTTGCAGAATATAAACATATGTATGAGACTAATATCCAAGGCTAGGCAAAACATGGACCAGGAGGTCTTATCAATGGTTGTAAACTACCAAAAGTGTATGGGAGTCAGAGGTTAGTTAAGATAGAGGTCGGACCTGGTGGCCCTGCCGGCGAGCTGCCCACGGGCCAGCACAGGGCCTCACGGAAGGCTGGGGAGGCTGGCGCTCGGCCTGCGCCGGGCCTAGCTGACCATGGAACCCCGAGGAGGGCAGATGGGTTTTGGGGAGTGGGCCCGTCGCCTCTGAGGGGTCCCGGAAGCAGCCAGATGTGACTCGCCCACCACACTAGCCACCATGTTTGCTGTCCGGACGCCGCAGAACGGCCTCAGACCAGATCAACAGAGCAAAGCCAGTTCGAGCCCAGGTAGGCGGCTCCAAGAGGCGGGAATCACCGGGAAGTCGTCAGTGGAGGCGTGGTCGTCCCTTCCCCCTCCATCTTGTCGGACCTGGTGGCCCTGCCGGCGAGCTGCCCACGGGCCAGCACAGGGCCCTCACGGAAGGCTGGGGAGGCTGGCGCTCGGCCTGCGCCGGGCCTAGCTGACCATGGAACCCCGAGGAGGGCAGATGGGTTTTGGGAGTGGGCCCGTCGCCTCTGAGGGGTCCCGGAAGCAGCCAGATGTGACTCGCCCACCACACTAGCCACCATGTTTGCTGTCCGGACGCTGCGAAACGGCCTCAGACCAGATCAACAGAGCAAAGCCAGTTCGAGCCCAGGTCGCGCGCCGCTAGCGGCGCTGGGTCCACTAAAATAGTGAAACAGTAATGTCTTTTAATGCATTGCAGTCAACAAAGAGCAGGAAAGTTTGTTGGGAAGGAGATATAAAGAGGAAAGAAATGACATACAGAACTCGCCAAGTGGTTGAGGTGCGGGAGGCGGGGAGGGAGGTGGGGTCATTGGTGATGGGAGATGGGTTTGGGCGGAGGGTGCGTGTTGGAACACTGTAGAACCAAAGCTCTACCTAGCATCTTTCAATAAAAAAAAAAAAAGGTGGAATCTTCCACAAACATGTGGGAATAGTGGTTGGGTAGGACAGAGAAGAGAACAGTGTGCTAATACTTGTCAAAAATGATAATACCAGTCTAGAACTGAGCATTGAATATAGGAAAAAAGATATACATGATGATCTCTGAATGTATGTATTGCAATCCACAATGTGTAAGAGAAGAGATAAAGAATTTGCCATAGAGGCGGGCTGGGGAGGGGGAGGGAAGTGGGGACATTGGTGTTGGGAAATGGGCACTGGTGGAGGGATGGGTGCTGGAACACTGTATGACGGAAACCCAAACATGAACATCTTTGTAATTGTATATCACGTGGCGGTGTAATAAAATATTAAAAAATAAATAAATAAATAAAAAAAAAAAAAGATAGAGAAGAGACCAGAGTGCTAATAATTGTTGGTAATGGTAACACCAGACTATAACTGAGCATTGAACATAGGCAAAGGGATATAAATCACAAACTCTAAATGTATATATTCCAAGTCACAATGTGTAAGAAAAAGGAGAACGAGAGGGGAGAGAGAGAGAGGGGAGAGAGAAAGAGAGAGAGAAGTGCTTGCCATAGTGGCAGGCTGGAGGAGAGGGAGGGAATGTGGGGATGTTGATGGTAGGAAATGGGCACAGGTTGAAGAACGGGTGCTGGAACACTGTATAACTGAAACCCAATTATGAACATCTTGTATATCTCATGGTGGCATAATAAAATAAAAAATAAAAGTTACTTTTAGGATATTAATACAAATTTTTATTTTGGGATCTTAACATAGAAGCTAAACAAATATGTTATCTAAATGTATACTCCTATAAGCATAATGTATTCTAGGAATAAATGTCCTTGACTTTCTTTCATCTGATGTTATTTTATTGATTTTTTCTTCTAAATTTATAATTATCTATGACTATATTCCATGCCACAAGAGAGAAGTACATTATTGCTGCTTCAGTACTTTGTTTGATCCATAAAAATAGTGCTCAGGGCTTATTCCTATCTCTGTGCTCAGGGATCACTCCTGATAGAACTCTAGATATCATATATGGTGCCAGGGGTTGAACTCAGGTTGGCTGCTTTGCAAGGTATGTCCCCTGCCCACTGCACTTTTCTCTGACCCTGCAGTTTCATACTTTTAAAAGGATGTGTATATGTTTACAATCAATTAGAATGAAATAAGTAAAAAATAAAGCACAATTTCACAATTATTTCTGTTCTTATAATTGACATCATCAAGTGAACTTTATACAATGATTTTAACTATAATTTCAAACTTATCTTAATTCTATTTCTTTTATAAAATTAAAGCTCAGTCAATTTTTACTTACTGAAAGTATATCTATGAAAGTATACTAATTTGATTAGAGAATATTAGTGAAATTGAACATCATGATCAAACTTCAAATTATAAGTAACTTACAGACAGTGTACTGTCACATACTTATATTGTCTATGTCAAGATATTTTGTGTAAGTGATTTATAGTGGGTGGAGACTCATACACTGGCTTTCATGCATAAAGTATTAAGCTTAAGTTGTTTTAAACTTACCCCATGATTATCAACATCTATAACACTACCTCACTTACTTTGTCTAAAAGTAATGGTACAGCTGCTTCGGCTCCTATCCATGGTGAGCTGCCCATGGAGCAATGAGAAGGGGAAACTAGCTCAGTCCTTGGCCAGTTTCAACAGAGCTCCTAGGGCCAGCAGACACATGGACTGCTGTGGACATGCCAGTTGGTTTGGAGCGGGGATAGAGGCTCTTTCCCTCATACCCCCAGCTTTAATGACTCAGGGGAGTGACTACGAGCTCCGCAGCCTCCATGATCAGTAATGCTGGAGAAGAGAAGACCAGAGCACTGCTGCTCCAGGTCATCGCAGGACCTTGCCCATATACACATACATTGCGATGATCAATGTAGTTACAGCAAACTAGGGGAGCTGGTGTGGGAATGGGGAGTGGTGGTGGGCTGTGGCCTTTGGTGGTGGTAGGGGCACATTGCTGGTGGAACTGGTGTTGAACAATGAATACTTGTGACAACTATACTACTTGGTGGGTCCTCCAGATGTGGGCATGCCCTCCCAGGAATGTCAGATATCGGGTAGCCGCTGGAATCTCTGACAGTATCAGAACAGAACAGGACAGAAGATTTCTTATACCTCTGAGGCTGCTGGGGAACAGATGAAAACTCATGTGTCCTGCGCAGTTCCAAAAAGTCTTTTAATAGTACAAAAGCTCTACCACAGCAATCCAATATAATGAAAGTACGCTAGCTCTGGTCAGAACTTAGACCATACAAAAGAGCCCAAGTCTCCCACGGAGAGAGAGAGGATCTCACCTGAGAAGAGTCCTACCCCAAAAAAAGGGGAAAAAGAGAAAAGGAAAAAGGGCCTCAAGTCTGTCCCCTTATATACACCAAAGTAATCCTATCTGTTGACAGGAGGGTTTGTCACAAAGAACCCTAAACAAAGTGTAAAAGGGTGATGCCACACCCTATTATAGGTATAAACGAAGGATTACACCAAGTACTAATCCCTTCTTCTGAGATGATCTCTTATATAAAACACTGGAGAGAGAAGGGGGCTGATATAAAGTAATACATCTTAATTCCATGGGCTTCATGTAATCTAGATGGTACCCACAGGTCCTTCTAATTTATTATCAGCACCAGGGTGATTCTGAGTATCTCATTCACCTTATGCTGAAAGGGTCACACAAGCCTGCTTGAGGGCAAACTAGTATATCCTTCCTAAAATCTTAAAGAAAGTCTCAACATAGCTAGGGGGCAGTCCCTTGGTAAATTCTAACTGTTTCACGCTGGGTGAAGTGTGTATAAAGAGGAGCTGTGCCCAATTTAGAAGACATAGAAGTCTAGGTCACGATCACATTCTTCCTGTTCATCATCTATTTGCTAGAGCAGGCACCAGTAATATATCCATATGTCCTGTCTCATGCTAGTAGAACCCAAAGGCATCTGCTTGCTCCAGGAACATAAAGAGCCTGAGACCATTATATTAGGTCATGGGAATGACCTAATATAAATATTACTGGTATTTGGCATATCAAATACAACACGAGCAGCATGCCAGGCTAGCCGTGCAGGTGGCATACTCTTGTAGTCACCTCTAAATAAAGCATTTATTGATGAACTGCTGCCCACGGGCTGTGATAGTCTGGTCTGCTGGGTGAAATTGTGACAAGAGGGAAGTCCGGATGTGGAAAATGATGGCCCCCATGGAGTCAGGGTAGTCGTCTGGCTTGTTGTGAGGCTCTGCTGAGGTGGTGGGCCAGGGCTAGAACCTGACATGCCTCCCGGGCACCTCATGAGCAGCTGGGCACAGGGAGAGCAAGTAACAGCTCTGCCCCATGTCTGAGAGTCTCTGGTTCAGCATACCTGGGCCAGATTGAAAAAAAAAACTGCTGCAGGGTGGGAGTTGATGATCCAGGCTGTGATAGTCTGGTCTGCTGGGTGGAGTTGTGAGGAGAGGGGAGTCGGATGTGGAAAATGGCGGCCCCCATGGAGTAGGAGTGTCGTCTGGCTTGTTTTGAGGCTCTGTTGGGGTGGTAGGCCAGGGCTAGAAATCTTAGTAGATATATAATAAGTCAGAAGTTATTCAGAATCAAGGTGACTTCTGTAACTGTCACACCCTCTATCAGTGTTTACATAGAAAAGAAATCTCATTAGAATGAAACTTGGCTTAAGAAGATGTAAATAGATTAAGCTGTGATGGGTAAAACAGCAAAGCTCCAAATCTAGCTAAACCTGTCATCCAACAATGGTGTTTTAATATTTCATGGTATCACGGTATCATCATTCATCATCGATTTGCTCGAGCGGGTACCAGTAACATCTCCATATGTCCTGCCTCATGTTAGTAGAGCCCAGGGTCATCTGCTTGCTCCTGGAACATTAAGAGCCTCAAACCATTCCATCAGGTCATGGGAATGAGGTCTATAATTGTTACTGTTATTTGACGTATCAAATACGACACGGGTAGCTTGTTAGGCTCTGCCGCAGGGTGGCATACTCTTGTAGTCACCTCTGATCTCCAGCATTTATTGATGAACAAAGTAGTCAGGTTTATTTAGTAAATAGGTATTTGGAGTAAATGATTTACATTCTGAGTTTCCTGAGCCTTTATATGGAGACATAATAACTATTAACTAGCTATGGTGAGTGTCACAGATGAAAAATGACGAGCAATCAAGTAAAGTACAGGCAGAGGCATAATAATGTCAGGAGGACTTTGTTCCAATGGACTTCTTGCAGAAGTTCATGGTTACTCTCTGGCCCTCAAAATTACAGACTACAAGCTAATGCCCAAGAGTTTTAGTCTTGCTAAAACTCTCGCCATCAAGTCATTGAGGAGATGCTTCTGGAAAATTAAAATAAAAAGTAAAAATGGTGTGCCCGTTTCAATAATCTCCCAACTAAATTTGAGAATATTACCATTTCAAGGCTCAAGTGGCCTGTTATGTATGGATCTTGGCACTTTGTTGATGGATGTGGTATTTTAACATCATACCCCAAAGGCACAATAATACTTAAACTCCTGTAAACAATTTTATCTCAAAAACATTATTTTAAACATAATTATAACATTATTATACAAATATACCAAATTATTTACAGATTTGACAACTCTTTGAATTACCAAATATAATCAATAAACTTCAGTCTGGTCAAAGGAAGTAGTGAATAGTATCTTTCTGAAACAAGATTTCCAAATAAATATTAATTTTTCCTACTTTAATTTTTTCTATTTCATATTTTTCCCTAACTATTTAATACCATTTAGACCCATATCACTTGTATCACTTGTCTTCCCGTTCATCATTGATTTGCTGGAGCGGGCACCAGTAGTATCTTCATATGTCCTGTCACATAGTAGTAGAGCCCAAGGGCATCTGCTTGCTCCAGGAACAGATCCCCAAACCATTCCATCAGGTCATGGGAATGAGGTCTAAATTTGTTACTTGTATTTAGCACATCAAATATGACACGGGTAGCTTTCCAGGCTCTACTGTAGACCCATACATATATTTAGCTTTATTTTAATATAAATGTGTCTTATTGGTATATACAAAAATGGAAATTAAGAAATCTGTTATGGTGACCCTGAGCTCCAGTCACCACAGCCAACCACCGCAAGACAGAGACTCCAGATCCACAGCTGCACAGCTCAGCCTCATGGTGAGTGGCTCTATGGAGTTTCGGGGAAAGGCAAAAGTCTCGGTCAGTGCCTGGTTGTGTCCTACATGACTCCTAGGGCCTGCTCGCCATGCAGATGGCCGCGCCTACCGGACTTGGAGCAAGGATTGGGGACCTCCACCCAGTCCCCAGCCTCTGGGCTCAGTGGATGTGACCCTGAGCTCCAGCCACCACAGCCAACCACCACAAGACAGAGACTCCAGATCCACAGCTGTGCAGGCGCGTGGTGGCAGTTTAATCTTAGATGCAATGTATTTTAGCACCAGGTCCTTTCAGGATCCTTCTCATTTCTACACTTCAACGATCATTCTATTTGCATCAAACTGGAGAGGTTGATATAGAATGCAGAGCCTCAGAAGCAGCAGGGGGAGCTGGAACTTGGCTCTCCCCTGGCTCAGCTGACCATTGGGCCCTCAGGAGGAGAGATGGGTTTTGGGTGTTGGCCCATCACCTCTGGGGGGTCCCGGAAGCATCCAAATGAGACTCAACCACCACATTAGCGGCCATTTTCGCTGTCCGGATGCTGCAGCACATTAGAGCCCACCTGGGAGGGACGCTGATCTCAAGACCAGATTAACAGAGCAAAATGAGTTCAAGCCCAGGTAGGCAGCTCCCAGAGGCGGGAATCACCGGAAATCATCAGATGGAGTTGGGGTCGCCCCTTCCCCTCTCCATTTCATCTGAGCCCAGTAGTCCCGCCCATGAGCTGCCCTGGGGTAACCAGCCATAGCAAACAGAGCCTCAAGAGCATGTGGGGGAACTGGAACTCGGTTCTCCCCTACTTCAGCTGACCTTGATGCCCCCAGGAGGACAGATGGGTTTTGGGAGTGGGCCCATCATCTCTGGGGGGGTTCCGAAGCAGCCAGATGAGACTCGCCCACCACACCAGCCACCATTTTCACCATCCAGACGCTGCAGCACATCAGAGCCCACCCAGGAGGGATGCTGACCTCAAGACCAGATTAACAGAGCATTACAAGTTCGAGCCCAAGTAGGCAGCTACTAGAGTGGGAATCACTGGGAAATCATCAGATGGAGCTGGGGTTGCCCCTTCCCCTCTCCATTTTGTCTGAGCCCTGTGGCCCCACTCAGGAGCTGCCCAGGGGTGACCAGCCTTAGCATGCAGAGTCTCAATGCAGCTGAGGGAACTGGAACTCAGCTCCTCCCTAGTTCAGCTGACCATGGGGCCCCCAGGAGGACAGATGGGTTTTGGGTGTTGGCCCATCACCTCTGGGGGTCCCGGAAGCAGCTGGATGAGACTCACCCACCACATTAGCAGCCATTTTCACTGTCCAGATGCTGCAACACATTAGAGCCTGCTTGGGAGGGACTCTGGCCTCAAGACCAGATTAACAGCAAAACGACTTCGAGCCCTGGTAGGCAGCTCCCAGAAGCGGGAAACACCAGGAATTCATCAGATGGAGCTGGGGTCGTCCCTTCCCCTCTCCATTTGTCTGAGCCCAGTAGCCCCGCCCAGGAGCTGCCCTGGGGCGACCAGGCATACATAGCATGTGGAGCCTCAGACGCAGCTGGGGGAACTAGAACTCAGCTCTCCCCTAGCTCAGTTGACCATGAGGCCCCCAGGAGGACAGATGGGTTTTGGGTTTTGGCCCATCACCTCTGGGGGCTCCCGGAAGCAGCCGGATGAGACTCACCCACCACATTAGCCGCCATTTTTGCTGTCTGGATGCTGAACATGAGGCCCCTAAGTTGCGGCCACAAGGTCCATCACACTAGTGGAAACAGTTATGTCCTTTAATCACTGCATTCTATGATGTGTAGGAAAGGTAGACGGGAGTGAGAGATATAAAGGAGAGAAAAGATATACAGAACCTGTGGGATGGGGAGTGGGGTGGGGACATTGGTGATGGGAGATGGGTTTGGGTGGAGGGATGGGTGTTGGAACACTGTGGAACCAAAACTGTGGAACGAAAACTCAAGCATGAGCATATTGCAATTGTATGTCTAAAAGTGGTGTAATAAAATTAAAAAAAGAAAAAGAAATCTGTTATATCTTAAATAATGTTAATATGAATAAAATGCTGAGTAATAGATTTGTATCAAATATCAAAATCAAATTTGATATGCCAGTAACAATTATAGACCTCATTCCCATGACCTGATGGGAATAAGGAATGGTTTGAGGCTCTTTATGTTCCTGGAGCAAGCAGGTGCCCTTGGGCTCTACTTGCATGAGACAGGACATATGAAGATGTTACTGGTGCCCGCTTGAGCAAATCGATGATGAATGGGAAGACAGTGATACAGTGACAGTGAATAGATTTAGTCCTAAGATATAAGGCTTATAGTGTCAACATTACAAATTTCTACTAAGAAATTAAAGAAAACTTAAATGTGAAGACTTTCCATGGTAAAGGACTGAGAGAATTCATATTGAAAAAGCAATAGCTCATAATACAATTTGAGGTACATTGATTATGAAAACTCAAGAACTTTGAGGAAAATATGTATGGCAACCCAATAGTCACATTAAAATTTAGTAGTGCATCACAAGCATGTGGGAGTCAGAAGTTAGGTAAGACAGAGAAGGGAACAATGTCCTAACAATTATTGGAAATGATAACACCAACCTAGAACTGAGCATTGAATGTAGGCAAAGGGATATACATGATAACCTCTAAATGTATGTATGGCAAGTCACAATGTGTCAGAGAAGAGAGAGAGAGTGCGAGAAAGAGAGAGCCAGAGAAAAGAGAGGCAAAAGAGCATGCCATAGAGGGATGCTAGGGGGGGGGGAGGAAATCAGGGGACATTGGTGCTGGGAAATGTGCACTGGTAGAGGGATGGGTGCTGGAACTCTGTATGACTGAAACCCAAATATGAACATTTTTGTAATTGTATATCTCACTGTGGTATAATAAAAAAAATTTAAAATTTGGTAGTGTTTGGAGTCACACCCAGCATTGCTCAGGGTCTACTGAGAACTTTTGCCTAGAGGTTGCAGCACTCATGGAAACATTATGGTTCCATGGATTGAACTGGCACTTCCTACTCCCACATAAAAGTATGTGCTATTAGCCTTGAAATGATTTTTTGTAAATATACAATGGTACTAATTTCTGAATAAATTAGTATCTGTATCCTAAAGATATAGATATTCGTTGTTTTTAAGTCAAGTTCATCTTTATAAGCAAGAATTCAAACCAATTAAAGAATGTGCGTAAATAATATATGCATACACATATATTAGATAACATAAAAGTTTAAAACATTAAAAGTGATCTTCAGACAGATTGAGACACTACTTCTTTGCCCGAGGAAGGATATTGAGCCCTCAGAGAAATATAAGCTCATAAGTCTGTTTTCTTTGCTGTCCAATAGGTTTTATCTGCAATCATTTCTAGATCTTTATAAATCTTTGTCTGTAGACTAAGACTCAACTATTATTAGGGGAAGACTCACCTTCTATCTGGGTAAAACCAGCTTATATTTGTATACAACACAGAATCCTCTATAGCTAATACAACTGTACTGTGTAATTCTAACACTACAACTCTAGCATACTTTTCTCTAAGTATTCAAATGTTTTAAAAAAAATTTCCCAAGGATGCCATATATTCCACTGTCAACTCATTCTTATAATTAACTATATATTAACTCCTTTATAATATTTTGAATGCTGTTCACTTAATTTTATTATATTCCTAATTAAATTCAATCTGCTAATTCTTATTGCCTTGCCGAGAATCTGGATTGTTAGAAATCCCTATTTCTAATATTAAAAATATTTGTAATTATGCCCTTTGGTCACTAGCCACACTTTCTTGGCTTAATATTTGCAAGCTAAAACAACTGTTCTTTCTATGTGAATACAGCCTCTTATCAGGTTCAGTTCTCTAGAATTCCATGAATTAGGAGAAAATCATCAGGATTGCACTGATATCCAATGTGATATAGCCTTTTATTTTTAATTTTTTGGGGGTCACACAGACAATGCTCAGGGGTTATTTCTGGCTCTGCACTCAGGGAGTTACTCCTGGCAGTGCTCAGGGATTTATGGGATGCCAAGGATCGAACTCAGATCGGCCAAGTGTAACGCAAAAAGCCCGGCTTTCTGTACTATCAAAACTGCCCCATTTCAAGCCTTCTTGATTCTCAGTTAATTTACTACAAATTCTTCCACTGGCAGTAAGATTTTTGATGCAAATGTTTAGGCTCATATGTTTCCTCACTATTAAAAGATCACAGCTCTGCTAACCACACTGTTGTGCACAGTGTCCCAAGTTATTTAGTAATACACCCTGCACTTCTATAACCCCATCCATAATAGCTCAAATCCGCGAGCAGCCATTTTATTTATAGCAGATTTGACAGATTAAACAAAAGAAATATGTTCATAGGAAAAAAGAGAAGACAGAATATAAAACGTAAGAAGAAATGAAAGATAAAGAGAAAAATCTCATGCACCTAAATTTGTACGTGTGTTGTGTGTGTGTGTGTGCATGTGTGTTTCATTTCAGGTGAAATCAGACTCTTTATCATGGTAATTACAAGTCTATTAAAACACAATTACCTAATATATTTGGTGGTAATTTTTTGTTCAGTAATTGCTTTTAAAATATTTACCAAAAATTATCACAACATGTATTATATATAAGGTAATAAGTTTGCTCTTTTAAAAGTAGCCTATCTGTCCTGGTTTGCTAAGAATTTTCTTTTTTGGTTTTTTTAGGTCACACCCAGCAATGTTCAGGAGTTACTTAGGCTCTGCACTCAGGAATTGCTCCTGGCAGTGCTCATGGGACCCTATGGGATCCAAGGATCAAACCCAGGTCAGCCACATGTAAGGCAAATGAGAGCTATATGGTTGACAAGTATTAACTATGTGGATATACATTTAAAGCAAGTTTAGGTATT
The DNA here is from genome assembly GCA_021461705.1 of Cryptotis parvus. Taxonomy (NCBI): domain Eukaryota; kingdom Metazoa; phylum Chordata; class Mammalia; order Eulipotyphla; family Soricidae; genus Cryptotis; species Cryptotis parvus. The sequence goes on from JAJIBD010025186.1 coordinate 119,567, forward strand.
TTTTTCCAATATATGTTCTAGGAAAATCCACACTAAATGCTCTATGACTTCAAAACATATCCAAGTATGAGAGAAATACCTAAGCAGTACCCCATTTCTCTGCCTACATACAATATAAATGCCTAGTCAGCATGACAGTCTCACAGCAGCACTGGAACAAATGCCAGATGTTGTCTTGTATTGCAAACATTAGTGATTTAATCAGATTGTCTTAGCATTTATAATGCTAAGTTTCTATGGAGCCTGCTCCCCAAGGCAAGTTTGATGCTTGAAGAACACTATAAAATTTTACTACAATAAGCTAGTCCAAAGTTTAGGGCCTCTTTCTACATTTACAGCTCTCCTTTGTCACACAGCTATTCCTTTAAGTCATTCAGACCATAAGTTCAACTTGCATGAACATTGACTCCTTGCCCACCATATGTTCCCTAACTCCACATAAAATTACCCAGTTTCACTCTAGAGAGAGACAACTTGCAGCTAAATTTTCTTGATTGAGTTTTTTTTTTATTATAAGAACTGCGTTTAAGAGGCAAGCATAAGAACAGCAACAGGAAAATCAATGAAAAAAAAGCAGAGACTTACATGTGTAGTCATGATCTGGATACAATTTCTGTATCTGAAAATAAAAAACCAACAGATTTCAAAGAATTATCTTCAGTCTGTTATTTAGGTATCAATTAAAACTTAATTTCACTGCTATTGGATCGTCCATAAATTAAACTAACTACTCACTAAGGCTACTATTTACTGCATACTGTCTTCATGCTTCATTTGTTAAAATGATAAATGTTTAAGATATGGTTATTTCCTTCAAGGAGCTCATAAACAGGGTTTTGTGAGAAAAAAGAAGTAACCTAGAAAACAATAAAATCATAAAACTATATACTAAATTGTGTGGTATAAGCAAATAATGCATGCTTCCAAATTTTAGGACAGAGGCTGTTTACTGGTGAAACATTGACTGGAGAAATTCTGGCAAATGGCCTGAAGAAGTTTGGAGTCACAATTAATCTTGAAATATGTAATAAAAGTACTTGACATTTTAAATAAATCAAGTGTTATCAAAAGGATGGGCATGGTATGCTCTTTTTTATTAAATATTTTATTATACCACCTTGAGATATACAATTACATTGTTCATGTTTAGAGGTTTCGGTCACATAGTGTTCCAGAAACTGCGCCCTCCACCAGTGCCCATTTCCCACCACCAATGTCCCCAATTCCCTCCCCCTCCCACAACCTGCCTAAATGACAGGTTCTTTATCTCTTTTCTCTCTCCCTCTCTCTCTTTTCCTTATCTTACACATTGTGGGTTGCACTACATATAATTAGAGGCCATCATGTGCCTTTTTTTCCTGTATTTAATACTCAGTTCTAGGTTGGTATTAACCCTTTCGACATTTATTCACACATGTTCCCTTCTCTGTCTTACCTAACCTCTGACTCCCACATGTTTGCGGTAATTTCCACTTTTGGTAAGACCTCCTGATCCACGTTTCACCTGACACAGGATTTTGGTGTCATAATATGTGTGTGAGTGTGTATACATATATATATATTTATTTATTTATTTATATATATTTATGTCATGCAAATAAATGCAGTTATTCTATATCTCTCTCTTTCCTTCTGACTAATTTCACTCAACATGATCCTTTCCATATCCATCCATTTATAGGCAAATTTCATAACTTCCTTTTTCCTAACAGCTGCATAGTATTCCATTGTGCAGATGTACCACAGTTTCTTTACCCAGTCATCAGTTCTCGGGCATACTGGTTATTTCCAGGTTCTGGCTCTTGTGAATAGTGCTGCTATGAAAATGAAAGTGCAGATTGTGTTTCCGCTGTGTGTGTTTTACTTCCCAGGGTATATTCCCAGGAGGGGTATGACTGGATCAAAAGGGAGCTCAATTTCTAGTCTTTGGAGGAATGTCCATATTGTTTTCCAGAAAGGTTGTACAAATCGACATTCCCACCAACAATGTATGCAAGTCCCCTTTTCCCGTATCCACGCCAGCATTTGTTCCTTTTACCCTTTTTAGATATGGGCCATTCTCTGTGGTGTGAGGTGATATCTCATTGTTGTTTTGATTTGCATCTCTCTGATGATTAGTGATGATGAGCATTTTTTTCATATGCTTTTGGCCATTTGAATTTCTTCCTTGTCAAAGTTTCTGTTCACCTCTTCTCCCCCATTTTTTTTATGGGTTGGCTGTTTTCTTCTTATATAGCTGTACCATGCCAGCATTTGTTCCTTTTTACCCTTTTAGTTATGGGCCAGTCTCTGTTGTGAGGTGATATCTCATTGTTGTTTTGATTTGCATCTCTCTGATGATTAGTGATGATGACCATTTTTTCATATGCCTTTTGGCCATTCGAATTTCTTCCTTGTCAAAGTTTCTGTTCATCTCTTCTCCCCCATTTTTTAATGGGGTTGGCTGTTTTCTTGTAAAGTTCTACCAGTGACTGATATATCCTGGATATTAACCCCTTCTCAGATGGGTATTGGGTGAATATTCTTTCCCATTCTGTGGACTGTCTTTCTATCTTGGTCACTGTTTCTTTCGAGGTGCAGAAGCTCTTTAGTTTTATGTAGTCCCAAATGTTTATCTTTTTTCTAGTTGCTTTGTTAATGGTGTTTCACCTTAGAAGATGTCTTTAGCTTCAATGTCGTGGAGGGTTTTTCCTATATTTTCTTCAATGTACTTTTTGGATTCAGGTCTGATATTGAGATCTTTAATCCATTTTGATCTGATTTTTGTGCAAGGTGTTAGACACAGGTCCAAATTCATTTTTTTACATGTAGCTGTCCAGTTTTCTCAGCACCACTTGTTGAAGAGGCTTTCCTTACTCCAGTTTGAACTCTTTGCACCTTTATCAAAGATTAACTGATCATGTCTTTGAGGGTGGGTGTCAGGATACTCAACTCTATTCCATAGGTTCACAGGTCTGTTTTTATTCCAATACCATGCTGTTTTAATTACTACTGCTTTGTAGTACAGTTTGAGGTTGGAAAGGTGATGCCTCCCATCTTCTTTTTCCCAAGGATTGCTTTAGCTATCTGTGGGGGTTTATTATTCCATACTAATTTCAGGAGTGTTTGGTCAATTTCTTTGAAGAATGTCATGGGTATCCTTATAGGGACCACATTGAATCTGTACAAGGCTCTAGGGAGTATTACCATCTTGACAATGTTAATTCTCCCCATCCATGAGCTGGGAATGTGTTTCCATTTCCTCGTATCCTCTTTTATTTCTTGAAGCAGTGTCTTGTAGTTCTCTTTGTATAGGTCCTTTACACACTTGGTTAAGCTGATTCCTAGGTATTTGATTTTCTGTGGTACAATTGTGAATGGAATCTATTTATTAATATCCCTTTCTTCTCTTTCGTTATTTGTATATAGGAAAGCCACCGACTTTTGGGTATTGATTTTTACCCTGCCACTCTACGATAAATATCTATTGTTTCTAAGAGTTTTGGGTCGAGAGTTTAGGGTTCTCTTAGTATAATATCATGTCATCTGCAAATAATGATGCCTATGCCTATCTGGATGCCCTTGATGTCCTTTTCTTCTCTGATTGCTATGGTGAGTTCTTCCAGTACTATATTGAATAAAAGAGGTGAGAGAGGGCAACATTGTTGTGTTCCTGATCTTAAGGGGAAGGCTTTGGTATGCTCTTTATTTTAAATTTATAAAATCATATTATTTTAAAATATTTGTATAATAATCTGAAATAATGTCTTGTATCCTTTGAGGGTAAGTGAGATGTTTACTGGCTTCCTTTACTTTGCTCTGACAAATTTACAAACTATTAAAAGTTCAGCTAACTCATATCAGGAATTCTATAAATATAAAGGTTCTGCCACAAATTAAGAACAAACTGAAATGAAAGATCCGTATAGTTTAACCCCCCCCCCATACTCAATGTTTTATGTTACAATAACAAAATACAGTAACAATAAGTATACAGTGAAGAGAGTTGGTGGAACTCTCCTTTCTTTCTTAACCTATTTTTCTCTATCTGTTCAATTTGTTTTAAAAAATAGCAAATATATCACTACCTTTAAGCAATTATGGAATAAATGGTAATTATTAAAATGTATAAAAGAACTCCATTATGAAAAAGTTATTCTGAATACAGACTGATAAGTTTGGAAACTTTACCACCTCGAGGCTATAGTGATAGGGTAGGGCACTTGCCTTGCACGTGGCCACCCCAAGGTCAATCCCCAGCACTTCAGATGGTGCCCAAGTACAGAAGGAGAGATTCCTGAGAACAGAGCTAGAAGTTACCCCTGAGCACCACTAAGTGTGGCACCAAACCAAAACAAAACTCCTAAAAAAGTTACTCGCTGTAGAAAAAAAAACTATGTCAACAAGCAACAAGGAAGGAGATAAACAAAAGTAGGGTAAAATCTGTTCTTGGTTAAATAACTTATCAGTATTTGGAGATTAATTTAAATTCATCAGAATCCAAAAGCACTTATGATTACAGTTTTACAATTAGTAAAACTAATTTTTATGATTTTATTTGGGTAATTATAACATAAATCATTCAAGGTATTAGGAATGCTTTATTCATGTGTACAATTACCAGAGTGCCCGAGAACTGACGACTGAATAAATAAATTTTGGCACATCTACACAATGGAATACTATGCAGTTGTTAGGAAAAAAAGTTATGAAATTTACCTATAAGTGGATGAAAATGGAGAGGATCATGTTGAGTGAAATTAGCCAGAAGGAAAAAGACACACATAGAATGGCTGCATTTATTTGCATGACATAAATATATATGTATATATTTATAAATATATACATATATGTATACATATATATTATGATACCAATATCCAAAGTCAGGCAAAACATGAATCAGGAGGTCTTGTCAATAGGTATAACTACCACAAACATGTAAGAGTCAGAGATTATTTAAGACAGAGAAGGGAACAGTGTGCTAATAATCGTAGAAAATGATAATACCAGCCTAGAACTGAGGATTGAATATAAGCAAAAAGATACACATGATAACCTCTAAATCTATGTATTGCAATCCACAATGTGTAAGGGAAGGAAGAGAGAGAGAGAGAGAGAGAGAGAGAGAGAGAGAGAGAGAGGAGATAACCTGAGAGGCAGGCTAGGGGGAAGGGGGAGGAATTGGAGACATTGGTGGTGGGAAATGGGCACTTTTTGGGGGATGGGTGCTGGAACACTGTATGACCAAAACCCAAACATGAACATCTTTGTAATTGTATATCTCACGGTGGTATAGTAAAATATTAAAAAATAAATGAATAAAATAATCCCTACAACTGAGATAATTAATATATCATTTTATTTAGTTGCTTGTTGCTTTTCTTTGGATGTTTGTGTGCACCTTCATGTACTTGCTAGGACCTGAGATTTTTCTTTGTTGTTTTGGGTCACACCTGGTAATGCTCAAGGCTTGCTCCTGGCTCTTCACATAGGAATTACTTTTGACAATAATCCTTGGGACGACATGAGATGCTAGGGATCAAACCCAGGTTAGCCATATGCAAGACAAACTCTCTACCCACTCTACTATCTCGCCAGCTCATAGAATACTTGAGATTAATCTCAGCAAATTTCAAGTAAAAAGTAAAATACAGCTCCCTATCCTCAATATGCTGTATATTTTATTTCTAGGACTTACCAACCTTATGTTATTGTATGCTTGAGCATGTTTCCTCTTCTATTCTGTTTCTATGAGTTTAACTACTTGATTTTATATGTGAGATCATGCAGTGTTTGTTTTCTCTATATATACATACATGTTTGTTTGTCCTTCTTAGTGTTGCTGTATTAAGGACTCTTTCAGGGTAAGGAAGATACACATTTTTATTACTGGTTTTGGCATATTGAATACGCATCAGACAGCTTGCCAGGCTCTTCCTTGCAGATGGTATATTCTCAGTAGCTTGCAGGGTTCTCTGAGAGGGGTGTGGAAGTAAACCGCTCGGCTGCACAGCAGCCGCGCACAATAGGGGAGAGCTGGTATCTGCTCTGCCTGAGGTATCTGTGTCTGTGGTTCAAGCATTTCTGGGCTTGAAATACTCTCCTCTGAAGGGCAGGTCTCTGAAGGGCGGGTCCTTGCAGACTGGAGATTGAATTAATCTCTTGGGTGGAGATCTGAAGAGCTGTGGAGTATGGATTAAGAAGATTGCTGCCAGCATGGTTTGGGGGCTCCTCTGGGTTCATCGGGATGGTGGACTCAGGCTGGAAGTTGCTCTTGTGGTCAGTGGAGTGCAGGGGGTTCAATGGGGAGAGTTGGTATCTGCTCTGCCTGGGGTATCTTCGAGACGACTGCTGGACTAGAGCCGTTACTGACTGGATCCCACGGGACGTCAAAAGAATCACGTGGCCCCCATCTACAAGATGGTCAGACTTCTTCGTTAAGACCATGAGTGAATGGTTTGAGGCTCTTTGTATTCCTGAAACAACCAGATGCCATTGGGCTACACTGGCACTGATAGGGTCAAATGGAAATGTTACTGATGCCTGCTCAAGGAAATCGATGAACAACAGGATATCTAGTGATCTAGTGATACATACATCTGATGTATATACTATTCATAATAGTAACTATGATGAATTGTGCTCTAATTAACGTGAGCATGCATATTACTCTATGAGGTAGTGATTTAATTTCTTTAAAGTATATACTGAGACATAAGATTACTGGCAATTATATTTTTAATTTTTAAGAAACCCTTATGTTGGTCTTCAAATGACTATCCCAAAGTACAGTCCCATCAATAGTGCAAAAGAATTCGTCACATCCTCTTCAAAACTTTTTATTTCTTCTCTTATTGATAACAGACATTATAATACAGGTGAAGAGTTTTTTACTGTGGATCTGGTTTGCAAGTCTTTATGATTAATGATGTCATAACCTTTCGATGTATTTGTTGACCATTTGTATGTCACCTACAGGAAAAAATATATTGGGGTAATGGCAATTTGCCAAATATTACTGTTGTTGCTATTGAGCTACATGAGTTCCTTATATATTTTTGTATATTAACCGATTATCAGATCTGTGGATTGCAATTGTTTTCTCCCCTATCTGGATTGTGTTTTTCACTGTTTCTTTGACAAGCAATTTTTAATTTGATACAACCCCTCTTGCAAAAATATTATTTTCATTTCTTTAAACTATTTTTTATGTCATCAGAAAAAATCTTAGCTGGGCTGGAGATATAGCACAGTAAGGCAATTGTCTTTGTGAATCAACTAGGTTCGATTCCTTGCAAAATATTTGCACCTCAAAAAAGTGATTCCTGAGCACAGAGACAAGAATAATCTTTGACTCAGCCAGGTGTGCACAAACAACACACAAAAAAATCATTTCCAAGACCATTGTCAAGTATCTTTTTGTAAATAAACAAAACCAGTGTTTCTAGTGCCCAATCATTAATAGTATGGTATTTTCCCTCCTCCCTTTGTGATTATTGATTAACAAGGACTCACACACATGCCTGGTGTGCTCACACAGTTTAGTTGCTGGAGGCATGAGGAGGTGATGTGAGGAGAGTCTCGTATGAGGTTGCACTGCCTGTACACTTGACTGTGGTGCAAGAATGTTTGGCCTCTGCTAGCTGTGGTTCTTGCACACTTGCTCACTTGGGGTTGTACATTTTAGTTGAGGCACACAAATTATGGCTGAGTTGCTCACTAGGATTTACTGAAAAGCTCACATATCTGCTCTCTAGGAGTCACACTTTCTGAATCAGATGTTAGCATATTTATTTAGTGGTGGAACTACTTGTCAGGACTCACAGCCCTTTGTGATACATACACATTACTGGATATGGCCAGGGATCATAGCACTGAGGATCACAGATAACAGAGATGCTAGGCTCAAAAGGCAGATGATCTGGGAATGTTGTGACACTTGGAATTTTAATTTGAAGTTGTAAAATAAACTTCCAAAATAGGAAGTCAGCACTGATCTATTCTTCTGGGTCTGTCAAGCAATTTTGTGTTTTACATTTTAACTCAGAAAAAAAAAATTTTTGAGTCAACTTTTTATAGCCTAAGATAAGGATCCGATTGATTCCAGTATATTTAAATATTGAGCTTTCCAGAACAGTTTATTGAGATAATGATCTTTTTCTTACTTTCTGATTCTTGTTAAAGATGAGTTGGCACAAATTCATAGATTTTTTTTTTTTTATATAGCTTTTTAAAATTACTTTCAAGGGTCTGGAGAATGAGAACAGCAGGCAGGGCACTTGGATGCACATGTATGACCTGGATTTGATTCCTCAACCCCATAAGATCTTCTGAGCTCCACCATGAGTAATCCCTCAACACAGAGTCAGGACTAAGCCCTGAGCACTATTGGGAGAGGCCCCCAAATAAAGCAAAACAACAAAAGATAAAAAAAATCTTTGCTAAATACCATGAAAGTGAAGTTATGAAAAATAGATGAGTAATAATAATTCCTGAGGTTCAGGTTAAATAGTAAGAAAGGCCAAGAAATACTTCAGTTGGGATGAGTGATAGTACAATGGACAGGGCATTAGTCTTGCAATTAGTTGACCTAGGTTCAATCCCTGGTATCCTATATGTCCCCTACCTCCCACCAGGAGTGATCTCTGAGCACAGCACTAGGAATAAGCTCTGACTGAGCGCTGCTGGGTGTGGCCTATAGAAAAAAAAACCAAAAGAGAAATATTTAAGAAAATTATACCTAAATAATAATTGTTACTATTTTTTGGCATATCAAATATGACACGGGTAGCTTGCTAGGCTCTGCTGTGCAGGTGGGATACTCTTGTAGTAGCCTCTCATCTCGTGCATTTATTGATGAACCAGGGAGAGATCGGCTTTTCTGCTGGGTGGAGCTCTGACAAGCTGTGGAGTCCAGATGTTGAAAAATATCACTGACCTCATGGAGTGGGGGTTCCTCTGGCTTCTTGTGAGGCTCTGCTGAGTTGGCGGGCCAGGGCTAGAACTTGCCTTCCCTCCAGGGCACCTCATGATCAGCTGGGCAATGGGAGAGCTGGTAGCAGCTCTGCCCCGTGTATCTGAGTCTCTAGATCAGGCATGCCTGGGCTTGAAGTAGACTGCTGTAGAGTGGGACTCTGACAAGCAGAGCTTGTGATTAGCTCTTCTTCTGCATGGAGCTCTGATGAGCTGTGGAATCCAGATGTTGAAAATGGCAGCCCTCATGGTGTGGGAGTTCCTCTGTCTTCTTGTGAGGCTCTGCCTTTGAGCTACACTAGCATGTGACAGGACGTATGGAGATTTTACTGGTGCCCGCTCTAGCAAATCCATGAACAACGGGAAGACAAGTGATACAAGTGATATCTAAATAATAGTTTGGTAATTATGTCATATGGCACCAAAATAATTATTTAGAAAGTACACAGATAACAATTTTGTGATTACTGAATCATTGAGATACACAGTTGCATAGTTACAAAGCTGTTAATGATTGAGTATAATTAATATATTATCCCAACACCTATCTCTTCACCAGTGTACATTTCCTATTACCAATGTTCCTAGTTTCCCTCCCACCTCTACCCCTCAGCCTTCTTCTATAGTAGATACTTCAATCACTCTCTCTCTCTCTTCTCTCTCTTTCCTCTTTATCATTTAGGTGTATGGTTTGCAATGCTGTTACTTAAGGGTTATCATATATATAAAAACAACAGTGATATATCATCTCACACAAGACTGGCACACATCCAATATAATAAGAACTACCAGTGCTGGCATGGATGCAGGGAGAAAGGGACTCTTATTTATTGCTGGTGAGAATGTCAACTAGTCTAGACCTTTTGGTAACAATATGGACATTTTTCAAAAGACTAGATATTGAGTTTCTATTTGATCTAGCAATATTGCTCCTGGGAATATAACCTAAGGACCCAACAACATGATGCAGAAAAATGCATCTGCATTTCTATATTCATTTTACACTATTCACAAGAGCCATCATCCTGAAACAACCCAAGTGTCCAAGATCAAATGAATGGATAAAGAAGCTCTGGAACATCTACACAATGCAATATTTCTCTAAACAGCTGTTAGAGAAATGAAGTCATGAAATTTGCTATGCATGGTGGACATGGAGAATATCATGTTGCGTGAAATGAATTAGAGGGAGGGAAACATTCATAGAATGATCACACTCGTTTGTGGGATATTAGAAGAAAACAGTATGAGAATAATGCCCAAAGACAATAGAAATGAAGGCCAGGGAAACTGCTGGGACAACTTGCCACTGGTTGGGGGCCTAGGTGCCAGGAGGGCAGATTGAGAAAAGACCTCTATAACAATGATAGTTGGAAATGGTAACTCTGGACAAGAATTGGGAACTGAAAGAAGGTAAAGGAAAAACTAATCAGCTACATGCAAAAAATGAACCAACCTCTTTCTAATGCTATGCAAAAGTCAAATAAAAATGGATTAAAAACCTTAATATAAGATCTGAATCCATAAGGTATATTGAAGCAGAACCATGAGGTATATTGAGGCAGAACTTAGGCAGAACTCTCCATGACACTGAAGGTAAAGACATCTTTAAGGATGAAGAAAGTAGAAACAAAGATAAAGAAACGGAACTATTTTAAGAAGCTTCTACAACTCAAAGGAAACAATGACCCAGGATACATGGCCTATGGAATGGGAGAAATTATTTACCCAATACTCATACGATAAGTGGTTAATATTTAAGATGCATAAGGCATTGGCAGTACTTGACAGGAAAAAATTTCAACTTTATCAAACAAAAAGTATAACTTTTGAAAAAATTTTTATCAACTTATCATTGATTTACTATGTTGTGAACTTAGAAGTTTGACTTTATTCCTCTATATGTGTGTAGGTGTCACCACCTCCACAATAGATAAAAAATAAAGGTCTCTCACCTGCGGGATACAAAGAAACTTAATAAGAGAATAATAAAGCCCTGAGAAATGAAGTTTTTCCTATACAACTGAGCATTCAGGGGAGAAAAGGAAGCTGTAACAGTATAGTAAATTTGGTACCTCAATAAAAATGGCTTTAAAGGAGAGGAAGTTTATTTTTACTTTGTGATTCTAATGTATTACATGGCTTTTCAGTGAATGCATTTTTTCAATTCTTTTCTGCTATCAATTATCAAGTATAATTTTAAGGCCTAACAGAGGAACACAGATATGCTTTTCTCCTCAAACATAAAGTAATTAGAAGGTAAACTAGTGGTAGGAAAGGTGCACTGGTAGAGGGATGGGTGCTGGAACACTATATGACTGAAACCCTATCATGAGCAGTTTTGTACTTTTATATCTCACAGTGGTATAATAAAAAATTAATAAATAAAAGAAATAATTCATAATTAGGTCTTTTAGAAATTTTGAAAATTTACCAGATTAATTTAATACATAGTTTTAATTGTCAACTGTATCAATATACATATATTTTTGGAAGATTATTGTTTCTTTCTTTTCTGGCATGGAGGGAGCATGTGCCATGTGCCGGGAATCCTGTTTCTCCATCACATTAGTTCTGTTCTCTGGTACAGAGCTACATCCTGTTAACCCCTAGAGTAGGTTATTTTGCCTGAAATTTCTTTTCAAAATCATGTACTTGGTCATTTGATAATTTTCTATTTGAAGGGCTATTACTTTTTTATAAGAAAACATGACTCATAAAATGTAATGTCATGTTATCTTAAGTTCAGTAAGAATATTAAATTTTCTGAGACAAATGTACTTAAACTAAATATTCAATTTTATCGGAAAAATATCAAGATTTATAACAGCACTTTTGCTTTGAACAATTTAGTGATGGGATGCTTTGAGTATATAGAAATTCTTTAGAATTAGGATATTCTCATTTATTGACTCATCATTGATTAAACTATTACTGCATTCCTAAGGCAAGCAAACATCATGCATATGCTAATTTATTCTGAGTAATGTTTAAACATAGTAAGTTTGGTAGGAATTATACTTGTAGAAATTCTGTATATTATTTTCTGCCAAGCATTTTAAAATTGCCCTGTATAGTACTTTAATACCTCATTGGTTTTTACAAGTCTAAATTCTGGAGAGCTGTATAGAAAAATGATAAATGTGTAGTTTTCCTTCATTATGTATATATAAAAATGTGTATATGTATATCCTGATAGATTAGAGTTCAAGGGAAACACATAGTTTCATATGTGTTTTAAATTGCAACATAAGGGAAATAAATATTGCACATAATTCTTTTGGGGAGAATAAAGATACGGGGACTTGATTTCATAATGCAGCACTTTTCTGGAGGCTAAATTTAAAAGACCTAGGATAGACAAAAATGGAGAGATGTGCAAGAAATATAAAATAGGCAAAATTTGGTTTGAAATATAATATTTAAGAGAAAATAGTCCAGTGCTATGTCCACAGATTCAAGTTTAGAAACGTTTGTGCACACTCCTGCCTTTTTACCTTTCAAGAGACAGACTACATTCCAGAATGCTGACAATAAGACAGGTATTTGGAAAGTCCATGTCTTAATCTTGAAAATAACATCTAAGAGAAATAGAAGTCTGCAATTTTGTCTAAACAAAAACAAATTCAAAATACTATTTTGGTATATCTTTGTGATATTGTCATAAGCTTTAAAAATACTTCTCAGCCCTTATACTCACCCTTTAAATGTGACCATAAATGACTTCAGAGAGAATGAACATTCACTGGGTAGGTTAGGATTTCAAAACTATACTGAATTCTTTTTTTTTTTTGTCTTTTAGGGTCACACCCAGCAATGTCCAGAGGTTACTCCTGGCTCTACTCAGGAATTTTACTCCTGGCAGTGCTCGGGGAATGTTATAGAATGCTGGGAATCAAACTAGGTTGGCCACATTCAAGGCAAGCACTCTACCCATTGGACCTTACCCTTCTGCCCCTATATTGAATTCTTAAAAGTATTAAAAATGAAAATTTGGAGGGGTTTCCAATCCAAATGAAAATCATAATGCTAATTGATAGCATAGGAGAGAACCCAGGTCAGCAGTGATTGATGTCAGTATCACCACACTCTAGAGAGAGAATTATTAAATATCATTTTCCTTTCTGCTATATAACCTTGGTATGAACTTAGGTTACTTATACTATGAAATTAAAACAAACAAAAACAAATAAATCCTACCACTTGGCTAGAATATAAGCAGTTCACTAAAAATTACTTATTCTTCTACAAGGATAAATAGAGGCCAGCTACCAGTCACTGAATATGTCTCCCACCCTCTGTCTGCATCTGGGGTCTTTGAAAGCACATCTTAAAGTGTCAATCGTTAGTTCTAAAGTGAGTCTTCTCTATACTTTGACATTGCTTTTGTCAGTTAGAGTGTTAAAAACTCTAAATGAGGAGAGGATTCCTGTACCATTTTGTCATTTCCTATAGTTGTATTAGTGATTCTTCCATTAATCTGCTTTTTTTTTGTCACACCTGGCAATGCTCAGGGGGTTACTCCTGGCTCTGCACTCAGGAATTACTCCTGGCAGTCTTTGGGGTCCATATGGGATTCTAGGGATTGAACCTGGGTAGGCCGCATGCAAGGTAAACACCCTATCCGCTGTGCTATCGCTCCGGCACAGGCATTAATCTGCTTTTATCTAGACTCTTTTGCAATTGGGCCCTTTGGGAAATGTAGGTACCAAGACAATAAGACTGAGACTTAGTTAAAAACTGGTACCTCTGGAACTGGAATGATAAGTCAGAGGGTAGATAGAGTGTTGACCTTGCACATGACCAATACAGGTTTGATCTCCAACATTCCATATGGTCTCACAGAGAACTACCAGGAATGCAGAACCAGGTGTAACTGCTGAGCACTGAGCATCATCTGGTGTAGCCCCAAACCAAAAAAAAAAAAAAAAAAAAAAAAGAACTTGTGTTATTTTGAGAATCTAATGGAGATTTGGCTTTTTAGTGAAGTACTTTAAAAATGTACTAATAGAGATCCACAATTACTATGTCCAGCATATCGCTGCCCTGCCTGAATTCAGGTTTTTCCTATCATTCTGGTATGACTGCTATAACTATAACATTAGTAAAAATAATGACACCTAAAGGTTTATTGTTCACGAGGGTTAGACAGTATTGTAAGCATTTTTTCCCAATGGCTACTAGTGGTTCCTCGGAAGGAGCACCCTGGTGGTGCTCTGGGGACCATATGGGATGCTGGGGACCAAACCTGGGTCTGCTGTGTGAAAGGCGAAAGGCAAATGCCTTACTCGCTGTGCTGCTGCTCCTGACCCTTACTTTTTTTTTCATATTTTGTACATCATCTCACTTAAAATTCATAGGTGCCCATGAGCTGGATAGTACTAGTACAGACACTTTCACAGGTAAAAAACTGAAACACAGGAAAGTTCAAAAACTTACTTCACGTTGCAAAGTTAATAAGCATATGAATTCATATTCGAACTCAGCTATGGTTCTAACTACTATGACATTATGCTTCACAATTCCTTTAGTATTTCACATCTCTATGCATATCATCCTGATTAATTCTTGCCCTTTTTTTTATCTCTCCATTCTCTTTTCCTTCCTCCTTTTATATCTTCTTCCATAAATATATACATCCTTATTTATGTGTTAGTAGTTTGCAAATATTATTGTTAGATTAATATTACTTATGCATATATTGAGTTAGTTTGTAGGTTTGTGAGATACCTGAAGATGAGAATAACTTATTCATAAGACAAGGAGTCTTTAACTATCTTGAAATATTTTTTATAAATCAGGAAAAAAAAGAAGATTAGAGAGTAAAGTGGAATTGGAGATGAATCAGGAAGAATGTGGATATATCACCAGCAGATATGAATACACTGTGAATATCATCATAGACCTTCCAACATGCTCAATACAGTGCTACAAAAAATCTCAACACAAGATTACACCAGCAAAAACAGATAATTATCTCTCTATGTACCCATTAATCTCTTCAAGGGGCAGAAAAGAAGAGAGAAATGATTTAGAGAAAACTATGAGACAATAATCCTTTAAAGGCACAGTCATCGCCAGCCATAGAGACAGGCTCTGTGTGTGGGGGGAGGGAATCAGGGGACATTGGTGGTGGGAAATATGCACTGGTGGAGGGATGGGTGCTAGAACACTATATGACTGAAACACAATTAAGAAAATCTTTGTAACTGTATATCTCATGGTGGTATAATAAAATGAATGAGAGAAAGAAAGAAAGAAAGAAAGAAAGAAAGAAAGAAAGAAAGAAAGAAAGGAAGGAAGGAAGGAAGGAAGGAAGGAAGGAAGGAAGGAAGGAAGAAGGAAAGGAAGGAAGGAAGGAAGGAAGGAAGGAAGGAAGGAAGGAAGGGAAGGAAGGAAGGAAGGAAGGAAGGAAGGAAGGAAGGAAGGAAGGAAGGAAGGAAGGAAGGAAGGAAAGAAAGAGAGAGAAAGAAAGAGAAAGAAAAGGAAGGAAGGAAGGTAGCCTTCTAAAAAGATTTCTCAAAATATCAAGAGTATGGTTCAAGTTTAATTACATCTTCAAGAATCAAGGCAAATAATACATCTAAACATAGTAGTCCCCTTATTCCTACCTGCCTGCCCTATTTTCTATCACTCTCTTTCCTTTCCCCCTACTTTTTCATTCATTTCTTCCTCCCTTCTTCCTTTTTCCAGTTGTGTTGTCTCACTCCCACCCCTTCTCCCTCTCCCCACATAACTTTATCTATCTTAAATACAATTTCCACTGCTTTCAAATGGCACATAGATATATGAGAAATGAAAAATGCCTAACATAACCATTAGGAAATATAAATCAAAAACAGCCTTGGGAATGGTCTATGTAAAATATATTTAGGTCTGAGGATGTATTTCAGTGGTATAGAGCAAGTTCTGCACATATGAGGGCCTTGGGTTGATGCCTGCATCACACACATACCAACAGAAAAGCAAGTACTAGAGTGTTGAGTCAAGGTGATAGAAAAGAGAGTAAGATGAGAGTCCCTCATTCTAAACTACAGGGGGAAAAGGAAAAGTAGAACTGAACACAGAATTTTTCATGAAGTCTCACTGGGAAAATAAAGCAGAGTCCTGAGAGCATCTCTAGCTGTGGAATGCTGAGAAGTGACCACCAAGAACACACCTAAGGTGTGTGTTCCCTGGGAGTAAGACAGAAATCTAGACTGAGAGCAGTGCTTTCCCAAAGGGGTCTAGCTAACCAACACCACAATCTGGCCCAACACAAGGCAAGAATAAAAAAGTTTGTCCACAAAGGCCCCTCTGCCGGTTGATAGGTAGGCTGAAAGCTGATGCTCTAAAGCAAGGGTGGAGAATTGGTGGGTATATTTAAAAGTGGTGTCAGTTAAAAAAAAAAAGCAAAGCCTAAACCATTCTTGCCTATTGCATCTGACTGAAACACACACACTTATCTCCTTTGAGAATCATAGTCTATTTATTGAGCAGAGAGCAGAGAGGTAGGAAAAATCATGAAGAACTGATTGACAGCTGTGGAATTATAGAAAATTAAATTCAAAGCCAGCCGCCCCCTTACATCTGGTGATTCTATGGAGCAACAGCCTTAGATAAGGGCCAACATCCTCAGGTCAAGGCAAAGAAGCTAAGGGCTGTATAAAAGCTTCAACTTCAACAGTATCAAAGCTATCTTCTCCCCTTCATATCTGACTTCCATATATTATACCCCAAATACATAGTGGAATACTTGGTGAGAGACCAGGCCTGAATACAGTCATAATCTTTGAGCTGCAGGTGCTTCCCAGGTCGGAAAGTACCTATGGGAAGCTGGTGTGGGCAAGTGCAAAAAAACCTGATGGATATTAGATCCGGGACCTGGTGGATACCTGTTCAGAGGTGCATGGTGATTGGGCATTGCCAAGTACCAGAAACCAATCATACCCCAACTGGTGTGGCAACACCACTGCTGTGGTCCAGCACCAGAAGATATGAATACTGAGTGACAGCAGGGGAAATCTGTCTTCCAGGTTGGAGCTAGTCTACCAAAATTGTGACATAAAATTGCTAGCATTAGTCCGATCTCTCAATAAACCTGCACACAGGAAGCTTTCGCTGCTCCCAGGCTTACACAAAACTCACTGCTACTGCTTGGAGCACACAAGACACAGTGAAGAATCAGAGGAATGCACATACTTTAAAGAGTGAAAACAAAATCTCAGATGCCCAAGCATGCAAGAGCTCTGTAATCTGCCTTAAGACAAAATCAAATTTGCAATAGAATGGCTATTCTCTGAACTGAGGAAAATAGGAGAACTCTAGCAAGAAAATATGAAAAAAAGTCCAACTATGATTCACTAAAGTTAGGTGACCTGAAATAAGAATGGGTACATTTGGAGTTGTCTGCATTCAAGTGAGTAATATGTGCAATTTCTTTTTATTTTTTATTTTTTTATTAAACCACCGTGAGATATACAGTTACAAAAGTGTTCATATTTGGGTTTCAGGGTTTCAGCCATACAGTGTTCCAGCACCTGTCTCTCCACCAGTGCCCATTTCCCATCATCAATGTCTTCTGATTCCCCCTTCCCTGCCTGCATCCATGGCAGGCGATTTTCACTTTTCTCTCTCTTTATTTCTCTCTCTATATATATATATATCTCCCTCCCTTCTCTTACATATTGTGGCTTGTAATACATACATTTAGAGATTATCATGTATATCCTTTTGCCTACTTTCAATGCTCAGTTCTACAGTGGCAAGTGTGTAATAGGAAGAAATGGTTCTTTTTAAACACATAGCAGAAACACTATCTGTACTTCTTTATTCATCTCTGCGCTATTCACTATAGCTAGAATCTGGAAACAACCTAAATGCCCAAGAAAAGAGGACTGGCTAAAGAAACTGTGGTTCATCTACACTATGGAATACTATGCAGCTGTCAGAAAAGATGAAATTATGAAATTTACATGCAAATGGATGGACATGGAGAATATCATGCTGAGTGAAATTAGAAGGAAAAGGACAGATAGAAAATGACTGCATTCATTAATAGGGTATAAATAGATACCAGTGTTTTACTAAATGTGTGAAATGGTAATGGCAGATTAAAACTCACCATTGAATATACACAAAGAGACTTAAGTGATAAACTCTAAATATCTACAGGGCTAGCCACAATGTGTAAAAGAAGAGGGAGAGAGATGTAGAGAGAGAAAGAGACAGAGAGAGAGAGGAAACTGGAGTACCTGCTATTGAGGCAGCCTGGGGGTGGGCAGGAGGGGTGGGGTACATTGGTGGTAGAAATGGGGCACTGGTGGAGGGATGGGTGCTGGAATACGGTATTACCAAGAACCAATTATGAACACCTTTGTAATTGTATGTCTTACGGTGGTATAATAAAAAAGTTAAAAAAAATAACAAAAGCAAATCACTTCATCACTTGAATCCTGTTATTCATCAATTTGCTCGGGCGGGCGCCAGTAACATTTCCATTGGACCCTATCACGTGTCAATGTAGCCCAATGGCATCTGGTTGATTCAGGAATATGAAGAGCCTCAAACAAAAACAAAACAAAACAAAAAATATGGTTTCTTTCAGTGTGCTATGAATCTATTTGGTTGATTATCTTTGACCTTAAAATTGATATTAAGGGCACCTGAACATAGAAGATAACTCACTAGAAAAAAAAGAAATGGTTCTTTTTTAAAGAAAGAACCATTTAACTGTTAAGTCACTTAACAGTGTAAATATGCAGTAAATAACAAATCATATCAATATCTTTTTACAAAAGAAACAAATCTTAGATTCTCACATGAGCTTTCCATAAAGCGATTATACTTGAGGGCTATGTAATACTGCCATGCCAGCACAGCATTTTTAGATGGTTTATGGGAATTCTCTACAATTTAAAATTCTTTCAGCTTAAATTGCACTTCAAAGTTTCATTCATATCCAGTAAAAATGATACAGTTAAGTTTTCAACTGGGATGAATTATTCATTAAAGCAGATAATGGTGTTAGGGCTCAACCAAGGAGCTATAACATTAGCATAAAGAATTCCCTGTGCCGCATTAATTGTTAAAATAGAAATATGCAACATGAAAATATGCAACATAAAAGGTATTGAGTCAGAGATCATTCTTTTTTGTTGAATTAAATAAACTGGAAGTCTTTTATGGTAACCTTTTAATCATATTTTTAATCTGCTACCTGGAGAGATAGAAACTATTTGATCCTTATTAATGATATTAATAATAAAGATCAAATAGTTAACAGTTAAGTTAATATATTAATGCAAACATATTTATACAAAGACATAATGACAATTTAGTACTGAGTTTCAGGTTACATTTTTTTTTGGTGTTAAGAAAATTTCACAAGCAGATTATTAGGAGAGAATACATCTTGTACATTTGTGTTTTATTATTTTGTCCCTGAAAGATGTTGATTTGTAGTGACTTACATGTTATTTGATTGATTTTTATAGCAGAAGCAACCTAAAATTGCATTATATTCAATAAAGATATTTGATTGGAGCATACAAAATGTAGCACAGATTCAAAGAAAATTAATGATGTCATGCTTAATATATGATGGATGAAACATTAAATAGTGTGAGGACAAAACAGAGGTAAACAACATGAAATGCATGTTTTTAAAATCACTCTTAATTTGTGGAGAAAGACTTTGAGACTGAAAGGAATATTTGTGTGCATAGATAAGCCCCCCATGCTTACACATACGTTTATCATTGCTATGGGAGAGGAGGAAGGAGCTGAAGTCACAATTCTCCTTAGAACTTCATATTGAAATGACATCATAACTATAGTACTACAATAATATCATTGCTATAGTACTCTGCTCATGAGAGATGAAACAATCTAGCTCACAATCATGGGTAATGGAATACTTGGAGACACTGAGTGTTGTGGGTGTTTTACAGGCTATCTCCACAAGACTTGTACATTGCAGCCATTCCCCAATTGATAACCATGTCAAATTTTTCTAAATATCAAGAAAATATAAAAGGGATGAAAAATGCAGGTAACACATTAAACATAAAAACAAAAAGAAACGCTATCCATGAAGTCTTTGAGAAATTGCGCTTAACTATTTCACAACAACCTACAGACTGTTTTTAGCTCCTAAGAAAATGCAGTTCATCTTTATGAACCAATAACGATGTTATACATTTTAATTTAGAAAAGAAGGGGGCTGGAAAGAAAGTGGTCGTGTTTAGGATTCTCATACTCTGTCCTGAAAATTTTCTTTGTACCCTACTATTCTGGGGTTGTTTTCTTCATTAAAAAATTGAAAAGAAAGGCATTAAAATTGCCCTTCTAAGAGAGTGATCTGATGAAACTGAAATAATGATAACTTGGATTTAAAAAACTTGAATTCCAAATTATATTCTGACTATTACCAACTTTGGGAACTCTAGTATTCACTTGCCATTTCTTGTTATTAAAGAGAAATTATTTTCCACTTACCATTTTTATAATCTGGCTCTTCAAGTATCAAATGTATAGGATGATGCAACATAATTAAATATCATTACTCTAGAACATGCCAAAGCTATGTATGTTAGAGGCAAGAGTGAAGAGTACTGTCTTCAAGTGAGGACTGAGGGAGGAGTATGAGGCTCAAAAAGCAGAAAATTCTGTATCTGTCAAAACTTTTCCTCTGGCTAATTTCACTCAGCATGATCCTCTCCATGTCCATCCACTTATAGGCAAATTTCATAACTTCGTTTCTCATGACAGTTGCATAGTATTCCATTGTGTAGATGTACCAGTTTCTTTATCCAGTTTTCTGTTCTCAGGCACTCTGGTTGTTTCCAGATCTGGCTACTGTGAATGGTGCTTCTATGAACATAGAAGTTTAGATGGTGTTTTCATTGTATGTGTTTGGCCTTCCCTGGGTATATTCCCTGGAGTGGTATGGCTGGGTCAAATGGGAGCTCAAATTCTAGTCTTTGAAGAAATGTCTATATTGTTTTACAAAACGGCTGTACCAGCCAACATTCCCACTAACAATGGATACAATGGATGAGAGTCCCCTTCTCCCTGCATCCACGGCAGCACTTATTGTTCTTGCTCTTTTGGATATGAGCCAGTCTCTGTGGTGTGAGATGATATCTCATTGTTGCTTTGATTTGAATCTCTCTGATGATTAGTGATGATGAAGATTATTTCATATGCCTTTTGGTCATTCAAATTTCTTCTTTTGGAAGTTTCTGTTCTGTTTCTATTCTGTCCTCATTTTTTGATGAGGTTAGTTGTTTTCTTCTTGTAAAATTCCATCAGTGCCTAATATGTCCTGGATTTAATGAGATGGGTGTTGGGTGAATATTCTTTGCCACTCTGTGGATTTGTTTTCATATCTTAGTCACTGTTTCTTTTGAGGTGAAGAAGCTTTTTAGTTTTATGTTGTACCATATATTTATCCTTGCTTCCAATTGCTTTGTTAATGGTGTTTCATTTTTTAAAATGCCTATAGCTTCAATGTTGTGGAGGGTTTTTCCTATATTGTCTTCGATGTAATTTATGCATTCAGGTTGATATTGAGATCTTTGATCCATTTTGATATGATTTTTGTTGAAGGTGTTAGACAGAGGTTCAAATTCATTCTTTCTATTTAGTTAACCAGTTTTCCAATAACACTTGTTGAAGAGGCTTTCTTTCCTCCATGTCATACTGTTTGCTTGTTTATCAAATAATACAAAAGCTTGTATTTGAGGGTGTGTGTCAGGATACTCAACTCTATTCCATAGGTCTACTGGTCTGGTGTTACTCCAATACCATGCTGCTTTAATTACTACCACTTTTTAGTACAGTTTGAGGTTGGGAAAGGTGATGCCTCTCATCTTCTTTTTCCCAAGGATTGCTTTAGCTATTCGTGGGCGTTTATTATTACATACAAATTTTGGGAGTGTTTGGGCAATGTTTTTGAAGAATGTCATGGGTATCCTTATAGGGACCACATTGAATTCATATAAAGCTCATCAACATTGTTAAAATGTTAGTGCTCCCAATCCATGAGCAGAGAATGTGTTTCTATTTCCTCATGTCCTCTTTTAATTCTTGAAGCAGCGTTTTGCAGTTTTCTTTTTACAGGTCCTTTACATTCTGAGTAACTGGTGTGGTACCAAATTGAGCCACTTTTTGATGTATTTTGGCTAGCAGTTTATTTATGGGGTAGAAGCAAGTGTACTGACTAAGTGGTGAGCATTTTATAGAGCTGAGATTGGCAAGAAAGGAAAACTGAATATCAAGAAAGCACAGTCATCAAATGAACAGGAAAAAAGTAGATTGGGGAAGATCTTTCCAATTCTTACATTTTGAACAGAGAAACTTCCTAAGCTTCTGGGAAACACTGTTCATAGGGCCTCGTGTCAAAAATCGTGGTCTATTTGCCAAGACATCTGCTCTCTATTTATAAATGGGTTTTAACACATGGAAATCACTTCTGATAAAGATGGTATAAGTGACTTAAAAATACTCAGCCAGCTACCAGCATAAACTATTCTCATTTTCACTGTTATTATAGTTATAGTCAGTGCTCTTCAACATTTCATGGCAGGCACACAAAGCCTTTGTGCCCCACACAGGGATATTAGACATACTGTGCAAAATCTTTGATCTTGCCCATGAGGGGGCGGGATAGGTGTTAGTTTGTTTTTATAATTGTAGAACCTTCACTATAGAAGTCCAATATGTCTTTCATAAGAATTAAATCTACCTACAAATACAAAGCTTTATTATACAGAATTTTTTAAAGGCTTAATTTACTACTATTCACTTGATCACTTGACATCCCGTTATTGGTTGATTTGTTTGAGCGGGCACCAGTAATATTTCCATTTGACCCTATCACTTTCCACTGTAGTCCAATGGCATCTGGTTGCTTCAGGAATGCAAAGAGCCTCAAACTGTTCATTCAGGGTCTTGACGAAGAAGTGTGACCATCTTGTAGGTGGACGGTCAAGTGATCTTTTGACATCCCATGGGATCCAACGGTAATGGCTCTAGTCCAGCGATAATCTCCAAATCAAATTACATGTCCAGCCCATCTGATTTTCAATGCCTTGGCAAATGAGACAGCCTCCCTGACTCTGGAACAGCGACGGAGGTCGGGGCTCCGGATTCCTTCTTTCACTTGAGTGAGGCACCATATTCCAAGCATAGCTCTTTCGTTTCCTTTTTTGGGAGATCCGAATAGCATTATCATCCTGCTTTCGTAGGGCTCAGGTCTCTGAGGCATATGTTAATGCAGGGAGAATAGTGTAGTCAAAGAGATGTGCCCAGAGCTGAAGGTTCTTTGTCTTTTTTTAGCTATTTCATCAATGCTTTTGAAGGCATTCCATGCCGCTCTCCTCCTCTGGCACAGCTAAGGTTTTAGGTCACTCATCATGTTAACTTCTTGACCTAGGTAAACATAACTGCTGCATTCAGAGACGTTTGTTCCATTGAGAGTGAATGGGGCCTCTGGAACTAGTTCATTTCTCATGAACATAGTTTTGCTGAGATTCAGCTGTAGACCTATCTTTCCACATTCTCGGTCGAAGTCAGCCAGCATTTATGCCTCTTGGCTGCTGTTTGGTGTTATTAGAACCATGTCATCGGCAAAGCAGAGGTGGTTTAGTTGCTGACCGTCTATCTTCACTCCCATTCCTTCCCATTCTAATTGTCGCATGATGTTCTCAAGGGAATCCCTGGACATGGGAATTCCCTGGTGGACAGTTCCACAATGAAATTGACTACATCATCTTCAATCGACGGTTTTGCCTGACCGATGTAGCTGTCGCCCCAAAATTCTAAACAGGATCAGACCACCATCTCTTTTCGTGCAAAATTCTACTTCACGCAACGGGAGAAAAGGCTGCAAAGTTTAAGAAGAGAACTCCCATAACGACCACTAACTGGGAACTTTTTGGCACCACTGCAGCAACATGGGAAGATACCATCATTGATGACATCGATGAAGAATACAACCGACTGGTTCAGCACCTCCATGATTGCGCAAAGAATGCTGAGAGAGAAAAACCACAAAAGAATGCCTGTCTTCAAAAACTCTCGAGCTCATTCACCAACGTGGCAAGGTGCAAGCCTCAGGCAACCAAATGCTAACATCCAAGCTTGCAAAGCAGTGCAGCGAAGCGATAAAGGAAGACCTCCAAGAGAGAAGAGCAGAAATACTGGAAGATGCAGCAGAAGCCGGGAAAAGCATTCGCACCACCCGCCTGACCTTCCTCAACTATAAGACCAAGTTGACTGCCCTTTGACGTCCTGATGGCTCTATCACATCTTCCTGAAAGGCAATGGAGATTATCCATGACTTCTACTCCAATCTCTTTGATAGCCACGTCCACCTGCTGACATACCAAATTCTGCAGGATAAATATGTCATTCCCAAAGTTCTCCCTTCTGAAATCCAACATGCCATTTCGTCAGTAAAGAAGGTAACAGCACCAGGCCCAGACAAAGTCAGAACCGAACACCTGAAGAATCAACCTTCAGTACTCATCAATTCACTAGCTCGGCTCTTCACAAGCTACCTGTCCGAATGCAAGGTGCCCGCACATTGGAAAATTAGCAAGACAGTTCTACTGTTCAAGAAGGGAGACATCCACGACATGGCAACTATCACCCCATCTGCCTGTTGTCTGTCGCCTACAAGCTGTTCACTTGTTTCATCCTGAATAGAATTGGCAGAACATTAGATGAAGGGCAACCATGCTAGCAAGCTGACTTCTGAAAGGGATTCAGCACAATCGACCATATCCACACGGCAACCAAGCTCATTGAAGTGTGTAGGGAGTTCAGGATGCCACTCTGTCTACTGTTCATTGATTTAAAGAAAGCCTTTGATTCTGTGGAGACTGAAGGGGTCTTCCAAGCCCTAGCCAAACAGGGTGTTCAAACCCAATACATCAAGATCCTTCATGAGCTGTATTACGAATTCACCACCAGGACCTCACCATTCTACAAAGAAGTGATCATTAATGTCAAAAGAGGGGTTCGGCAGGTGATACCATTTCACCATTTCACCAAAAACTCTTCAGTGCAACTTACTACTATTAGGACTATTAAACATATAATGTTGTAATTTTGACCTTAGGCCCATTGTCTATTTTAGGAAAAGAATACTTCAATTCCTACTGCTAGTCTGGTCATGATCAAGGTCATCCCCAAAAAACTGAAACTGTTAAAGCTAATGCCTTCCCCAACTATCAGTATCTACCTTTTCTTTCTCAATGGATTTGAGGCAGGACTATACCATTTTACTTAAAATACATGGCCTTACAGATAAGAAACCTTTCAAAAATGATCAAAAACATCTTTGTTTGCTTACAGTTTTATAGAAATGATTCATCTGGTACAAAAGAAGCAACAAAAACACATAATTAAAATTAGTTTTAACCTTATTAAATGCAACACACTTGCAACTTCACTATTCATTTCTATGTTCACAAATACATATTTTCTTGATCACTTGATTACTTGACATCCTGTTATTCATCAATTTGCTCGAGCAGGTGCCAGTAAAATTTCCATTTGACCCTATCACATGCCAGTGGAGCCCAATGGCATCTGGTTACTTCAGGAATATGAAGAGCCTCAAACCGTTCCTTCAGGGTCTTGACAAAGAAGTTTGACCATCTTGTAGGTGGGCAGCCCGTGTGATCCAGCTCAGTAATGGCTCTAGTCTGTCAGTCGTCTCTAAATCGCATTACATGTCCAGCCCATCTGATTTTCAATGCCTTGGCAAATGAGACAGGGTCCCTGACTCTGGATCGTCGATGGAGGTCGGAACTCTGGATTCCTTCTTTCACTTGAGTGAGGTGTGATATTCCAAGCATAGCTCTTTCGATTCCTCTTTGGGAGACCTGAATAGCATTCTCATCCTGCTTTAGTAGGGCCCAGGTCTCTGAGGTGTATGTTAATGAAGGGAGAATGGTGGAGTCTAAGAGATGTGCCCAGAGCTGGAAGTTCTTTCTCTTTTTAGCTATTTCTTTGATGCGCTTAAAGGCATTCCATTCCATTCTTTTCCTCCTGAGCAGCTCAGGTTTTAGGTCACTCATCATGTTAACTTCTCGACCTAGGTACACATAACTGCTGCATTCAGAGATGTTTGTTCCATTGAGAGTGATGGGGCCTCTGGAACTAGTTCATTTTTCATGAACATAGTTTTATTTTATAGCTTACATTTTATGACTCAGAAATTATATTATTGGGGCCAGAGCAATTATATAGTGGGGAGGGGGTTTGCCTTGAATTCAGCTGACCCGAGTTCAAACCCTGGCAACCCATATGGTTCCCTGAGCACCACCAGGAGTAACTCCTGGGTGCAGAGCCAGGAGTAACCCCTGAGCATTGCCAGGTATGACTCAAAAAGCAAATATATATATATATATATATATATATATTATTGTGAAACATTACGTTACACATCTAATAGCTTAAGACTCAGGCTCATACATATTCTAATTTTCACTTACTCATTTCTCAAGTAAGGATATAATTTGTATTAGATCAACAGTGCTCAATCTAGAACACCATTATGCCTAAAACATGAAGAATTTACAATAATTCTTTAGATATAGATGATATTGAGTGAAGTGTTTTCAGAATGTTCAACTTTCATGTGTCTTTTTAGTGACTTGATATTCCTAATAATAAAGCTGCTTTCTAGATCCATATTCACACCAATATCTTTCCTAGCAATCATCTTTTTTCTCAGCCAGAGTAATAGCACAGTCGGTAGGGTGCTTGCCTTGTACATGGCTGACCAGGGTTTGATCTCGGCATTCCATACAGTTCCTGAGCACAGCTTGACAAATTCCTGAGTGCAGAGCCAGGAGTAGCCCCCTGAGCATTGCCAGGTGTAACCCCCAAAAAGAAAAAAATTATCTTTTTTTGTCATTATTGATTATTAAAGTCAGAGACCACTAGAACAAATATTACAGAGCAAATATTTGTATAAATACAAACAACTATATTGCTAAAACAACACATTCCCAAAATTCCTAAGACTATATTTTCTAAACAATAATGGTAGGGTCAATTTGTATTTCATAAAATAATATCTAATGCTGTATTATTGTGTGATTTTTTGAGCAAAGAAATATACTCTGAAATAAGTTAAAAGAAATGATGTCACTCTACACTATAAGTAAACATTCATTTCCAAAATATCCAGGTCACAGGTTCCCAAATTTAGTTTACTTTTCAAAATCTACCATCTCTAAGTGAATGAATAGATAGTGTTCCCCAATTGCACCCAAAAAGTACTATCCTTGTATCACTAAAAACAACCCACCCACCCAAGGAATGCAGTATCACTTGATAATAAGCAGAAGGAAGAATATAATTGATATAGAAAGCTGTATAATTCTAACAATAAGTGATATATTGAAAGGAAAAGCCTTTCTATATCAATGGTATTTATGTTTTCTTGTTGTTCTGTTTTACAGCCATACCTGGTGGTGCTCATGGCTTACTCCTAGCACTGTGCTCAGGGATCACTCCTGGAGGCCTCAAAGAACCGTATGATGTGTCAAGATCAAACCCAGGTCAGCTATATGCAAGACAAGCATTATATCTGTTGTACTATCGTCACAACCACTGATATTTTTTAAATGTCAGAAAACTAATAAAATCATTCAGAAAACTTTCTAATTTGCTTACTTTTATCAATTGTATGACAACAATTATCAGAATTATAATCAAGTCAGAGGACATTTTCCAAAATTTAGATTGTCATTATTATAGAACTTAAAAATTATTATATCTTTGTTTAGTGAATGGGAAATACAATAGATAATAGGTATAATACAAAGATTTCTTATTAAATATATTAGCTTAAAAGTATGTGTAGACAGCTCATCAGCACCCAGTCAAGAGAGATGCTGATCTCAAGACCAGTTCAGAGCAGCCGAGTTCGAGCCCAGGTAGGCGGCTTTCGGAAGAAGTCACAGATTTCAGGAGATGGAGCTGGGGTCCCCATTCCCCTCTCTGACTGGTCCCAGAGGCCTGATGGCCCCACCCACAGTCTGCCTCAGGGCTCTTGGTCATGATGCGGAGACTCAGACGCACGGAGGGAGAGCTGCCATCTGGCTCTCCCTTAGCTCAGCTGACCATGAGGCTCCCAGGAGACAAGATGGGTTTGGGGATTGGGCCCGTCACCTCTGCAGGGACTTGGAACCAACCCGATGAGACTCGCTCACCATAATAGCCACCATTTTCACGGTCCAGACCCAGTACATCAAACTAGTAGAACCAATCATATTCTAAAATATATTACAATCTACAATGTGTAAGAAAGGGATGCGAGAAGGAGAAAGAGAAAGAGAGAGAGAGAGAGAGAGAGATAGAGAGAAAGAGAGAAAGAAGATAAAGAACCTACCATAGAGGCAGGCTGTGGGGAATGAGGAGGGAGGTAGAGACATTGGTGATGGGATATAGACAGGGATGGAGGGATGGTTGTTGTAACACTGTAGAACCAAAATTTAAACATGAACATCTTGTAATTGTATATCTAATGGTGGTATAATAAAATATTTTTTTAAATTTTTTAAAAATCAAAAAATTTATGTGTAGAAAATAAATGAAATTTTATGAAAAATAATTACTCTTAAAAATTAGTACAAAAACAGGGCTTACTCAAATGCTTCTTTGCTAAAAGTTGTTAATTGTCACTATACTATGACATTTAGAGTTCTTGGATACAATTAGGAGAATAATGTGATACTTTTTTAATTGTCAATATTCACTACACAACAGAAATTATGTTCTTTTGTAGTCATTTATAATTATGATGAAAGACTATGTGTTTAATAAAATACAATTTCTGAAATACATGAGTAAGTAGATAACATGATTTTTAAAAGTTGCTTGAGAAATTCAAAAAGCTATGTATAGTTTACTGTACTAAACACTGCTCATAATAAGCTTCCACAGTTTTCTAGTATAACACAGTTACTATAAATCACCTCTACTAGCATTCATATTCTCAGAAGTTACCCAGATTAAAAAAGGAATTCAAAATACAAATAAATCCAAATGCTTATTTTCATATATGGAAATACAGCTGGTTGACTAGACAGTCAAAATTAATAACACACAAAAACTGCTTTGTAAATTTTGTACATACTATTTCTTTTTCCTACTGGCATCTTTTAATTCAGGTTATTAATCATAAAGGATAAATTTGGACCTGCTATCCTATTAATCTAAAATGCAGTCTTAATGAATGTAGATAGTAGTTTCCATTTTATTTAGTATAATATTTCATTTATTGGATCAACTAATAACACTGATGAGTCTATAATGGCCAATTTTATCCCAAGGCGCTGGGAGTGTGAGAAGCCAATGGCTTAACAGGATTCATAAGAATAATAATACATGCCCCTTGGCATGGAAAATTATGTTCCAGTTTGGAACTCTAGTTTTCTACCAATAAAACTTAAATGATATATCTAAGCTTATAACTTCATATTAGTTCATCAGAAAAATAAAAGAAAACGGGAGCCATGATACCTACCTATCCTACGCCACTAATTTTTGTATAAGTTTTATCATTCACTTGAAAGCTGCTTCTGATCATAACCCCATAATAATTACTTACTGAAGTCATCCTTCATATGACAAGAAAAAATATTATATGACTATTTTGGTTCATCTGAAAATGATTCTGAAGCAAAAGTAGCTTACTCAATGCCATTAAATCTATTAAAAATAAGGCAGGACAGGAGTGGAGCTGTGTAGGACACTCATCCATTGTTGGGGGAATGTCGGCTGGTACAGCCTTTCTGGAAAACAATACAGACATTCCTCCAAAGACTAGAAATTGAACTCCCATTTGACCCAGCCATACCACTCCTGGGAATCTACTCTGGGAAACCAAAAATACGCCAGCGGAAACACCATCCCTACTTTTATGTTCAATGCAGCATTATTCACAATAGCCAGAATCTGGAAGCAACCAGAGTGCCCGAAAATCAATGACTGGCTAAAGAAGCTTTGGTATATATACACAATGGAATAATACTATGCAGCTTTTAGGAAAAATGAAGTTATAAAATTTGCCTATAAATGGATGGACATGGAGATTATGTTGAGTGAAATTAGCCAGAAGGAGAGAGACAGAATTACTGCATTTATTTGTATAACATAAATATATATGTACATATTATGATACCAATATCCAAGGTCAAGTGAAACATATATCAGGAGGTCTTGTCAAAGATGGAAATTATCACAAACGTGTGGGAGTCAGAGGCTAGGTAAGACAGAAAACAGAACAATGTGCTAACAATTGTCTAGGTACTAATGCCAACCTAGAACTGAGCATTAAATAGAGGCAAAAGATACACATGACAACCCTTTAATGTATGTTCTGTAATCCATAGTCTGAAAGGGAAGGAAAAGAGAAAGAGAGAGAAATGGAAAGAAATAAAGAACCTGCCATGGAGGAGGGTTTGGGGAAGGGAGGGAGGGAACCGGGGATGTTGGTGGTGGGAGATGGGCACTGGTGGAGGGATGGGTGCTGGAACACTGTATGACCAAAACCCAAATATGAACTTTTTAATTGTATATCTTTGTAATTGTAAAAATAAAAAATTAAAAAAAATAAATAAATGATATATAGACAATTAACAATGAAATACAATTTATGAAGTAAACATCCAAAAAAAAGAATGGTGGAAGGTGGGAAGCCTATAGTGGTGGGCCAATTCTACTATGCAATGTGATTTTCATGCACTTCACACTTGACATCCCATTATTCATAGATTTGCTCGAGTGGGAGCCAGTAATATTTCCATTTGACCCTGTCATGTGCCAGTGTAGCCCAATGGTATCTTCTTGCTTCAGGAATAAGAAGAGCCTCAAACCATTCGTTCAGGGTCTTGACGAAGAAGTCTGACCATCTTGTAGGTGGGCGGTCACGTGATCTTTTGACATTCCGTGGGATCCAGTCGGTAATGACTCTAGTTCAGCGGTCATCTCCAAATCACATTACATGTACATCCCATCTGAATTTGATGCCTTGGCAAATGAGACAGCATACTTGACTCTGGATCGTCGACGGAGGTCGGAACTCCGGATTCCTTCTCTCACTTGAGTGAGAAGTGATATTCCAAGCATAGCTCTTTTGATTCCTCTTTGGAATAGCGTTCTCATCCTGCTTTCATAGGGATGATTTTCATGCATCTCTTTAGAATTACAATTTTAGAATTTTTTCTCTCATTTGGAACAAAGACTAGGTTCAACTTATTACTAGAGTAAAAAGTTGAGAGAATATGGGAGGCAGATATAAGGTATCATTCATGACATAAGCACAAAGGCAGGAGGAATTTGTGATAACTGTGGAGATCTATTTCCATATTGGCCATAATGATCACCATATTTTATGACAACATTCTGTTCATATTAGTGAATATTTTTGATATTTTTCTCTTCTTCATAATATTAGTTATCACACCTCATGTAACATAAGCAAAGCTGATTTAATATGTTGAGAGTTAGTGGTTGTCTATAAGGTAGCATTTAAAAAACTATACAAAATACTACTCCTTGAACAGAATAAAAGCATCAAGATGATCAAGGTCAAGTCTTTCAATTGTAACTATTAAATTTTATAATAAATCATTATTTAAAAAAGAATTTGGGGTTGGGGGGTATACCCAAAGATGCTCGGGAATAGTACTGCCTCTCTGCTCAAGTATCAACCCTGGCAGTGCAGGATACAGGATCAAAGTGGCTGGGATTGGTTAAGTGCAAGTGCCTTAACCCCTGCTATATCTCTCCACCCCACCCTGACAATATTATAAATTAGGGAAGGCTCCTCCTTATTTTTAGTCCATTAAATTTGCTGGGTTTTTCCTGAGAGATGTTGTCATGGTCTAAAAGGACTGGAACTCAAACATGAAAGGAGAGCAAAGTAGTTGTCAGTACCTGAAGGAATATGTAGAACTAGAAAATGTTTGTTTCTGTTCCTAGGAAGTGATGGAGACCCAGGCTGAGCTCAAACTGGGAGGTCAACCGGTCATTATGCTCTTGGCCAATTTTCCTGAGCTATTTAGTGAAGTGCCATAGACAACCTTGGAATTTTAAAATTAAGTTACAAGTTTTTTTTTTTCTGGAAAAAAAATTACATGATTGTGAAGATTATAAAACTTATTATTATGGATTTTTAATTCTTCTTGACATAACAGATTAATATATAGGAAGTCTTAAAAATTTTGCACTTCCACTGATTAACAAGAATTCAATAAAGAATGGTGGCACACTAATTTGTAATGTTTACTTTTTTGTACTCTATATCTAGAATTAAAATAAATCTTGTTTGCTATTTGTTTCTTTTGTTTTTTTGTTTTTTTGGGTTTAGGATCAACTGTGAACAGTACTAAGAATATTATATGTTATTACATAAAAGTACTAAATAAATAAAATAAAAGTATGGATTAATTACAAGTACTCCTGTCTTTTTGGCTAATTCCTGACTCTGTACTCATCAATCACTCATGGCAGTGTTCAGGGAACCATACATACTGCCAGGGGATAGAACTTAGGTTGGCTGCTTGCAAGGCAAGCACCTCACCCACTGTATTTTCTCTCTGGCCCAGAAAGCAGTATTTTAAAATGATACAAAATTATAATTAAATGTAATAATAATAATTGCATGTAATTAAATATACTTGTTTCATTTTACAACCAGTAAAAACAGTGAAAGAAAATAAAATATAAAACAGAAGAATACATATAAGAATACAGAGAAGGGACAAGTGTTTCTTTAAATAAGAGGCAAAACTAGACAGAGGTAAGATGAATAATTGAATAGCAGTAAAATAAAGAGTAAAGTGAACAAAAAAAAGGAAAATAGGGAATACTTGAAACTGGAAACAGAATGAGAAGAAAAAAAAGAAGACAAAGAAAAATCTATTAACAAATAATATTGGTGATAGATAAATGCTTTTTGCCCTATAGCTGGTATTCAATGTCCTATGAGCATTAAGTTGTCACAAATTTTGCATTATTCCAGCACATCTCAATGGAATAGTTAATGCAACTCTGTGAAATGGGTTTCCTACCATTTATTAATGAAGATGTGATTTTGAAACAAAGTTTTCTTTTAAGGAATTTACTATTCTTTTTTTACATACACATGAAGAAAATGCATATTTTACTTTGACAGGTTAAAAATTATTACTAATTAGTTACAGTCTCCCTGAGATGAAAAAAAAGAGAATGGTATCATGTCAAAATACTCCCATGTAGCATTTTAAAATCATAATTTACTTCATTGATTTTTACCTTTCTTTTCAAATTAAATTTGCTTTTAGTCTAATTAGTCCACAGAGATTAAAATAAGCAGTAAAATACACTGAGAAAAATCAATTCCTTATTACAAGTTCATACACCTTGAATTATCTTTAAAAATATTATAAGTTTAAAAACATTGTAATTACTTTAGACATTGTTTTTATGTGGAAATAGTTCCTTATGTTGAATATTCCTGGAATGTATTTGGAACAAAGGTTTTTTTTTTTTTAAATCTTGACTTCTCAAAATTTTTCCAAAGGAAAACTCTGTTGTTAATTCTGCTCCACTATAGTGGTTATTGCAAATGAAAAAAATCACCTCTCTCAGTCCTCTAGTTAAGACAGTTGCTCAAATGACAGAAACCAATACAGCCCTTAGACTCAAATGTCTGGACCTCTACTGTGGTTCTTTCTGTGCCTCAGGAACCCCTGGTTCTTTCAGTGACTTTCTCTTAGTCCTTATTCAGAGCTATGAGCAAAAGGAATAATGCCATACCATCTGAACTCAATTCTATAATTACGAAACTGGAAACTGACCTTTGTAGAACCACTGTCTACAAAAGTCCCATAAGGGGTATTTTTAAGTCTTCTATCAACCCATTCTAGTTGAGTTAACCAGTTATACAAAGCAGTTCTAGAACATATATTCCGGACACTATTCTGAAGTCCCATGGTAAATCTCTGATAGGTGATGAAAAACAATTTTCCTCAAAGGATTGTGAGAGCTTGGGTAACTAGAAGAGGATTAGGTGATGATTTATGGAGCCTTAACACTGGAGGCATGGTGAATTCAGTTCTTTGGTGTACCAACAGTTTTCCTTTAATCTATGGAATAAACTGTCATTTCAGGCCCTTGCAGGTTCTTATTGCTCTCTGTTGTAAAGTGTAGCTGTTCCCAAATGCTATGGGAATAGCAGTAGTATCCTTTACCCATGAATCTCCTGATTCTAGCATTCAGGGGAGCTCCTTTAGGCTCCCTATAAACTTTTATGCCAAATGTTGGACATTCTACTAGATATGGTTATACCTACATTCTTCATTATATATACATTAAATATACATTAAATATACCTGTTTCATTTTACAACCAGTAAAAACAGTGAGAGCAAATAAAATATAAAACAGAAGAATACCTATAAGAATACAGAGAAGGGACATGTATTTCTTTAAATAAGAGGCAAAACTAGACAGAGGTAAGCCCCATGTGGAAACAATCCATGGAGCTGACCTCCTCCCGGTAAGGGGCTCGGCCATCCCCTGGCCGAGAACAACATTGCTCCAAGGGTTTGCTCTCATGAGCGGGGAGAGACCATGCTGGCCGGACTCGGAGTGGAGTTTTGGGCCCTGCTCTTTCCTCTGCCTCCATGCCAGTTGCCCCAGAAGAGAGAGACCCACCCATGCCAGACTCAGCTAATTTGCAACCCCGGAAGAGATCCAGACCCATCCACTTCAGACCCACAGCTGTGCTGCTCGGCCCGGCCCCATGTGGGAAGCAACCCATGGAGCTGACCTCTCAGTAAGAGGCTCGGCCATCCCCGGCCGAGTCCAACATTGCTCCAAGGGTTTGCTCTCATGAGCGGGGAGAGACCATGCTGGCCGGATTCAGAGTGGAGTTTGGGGCCCTGCCCTTTCCTCCGCCTCCATGCCAGTTGCCCCGGAAGAGAGAGACCCACCCACGTCAGACCCACAAGTTCCTTGGCACGCGCCATGTGATTTTTTATAAGATACTATATTTAGCATAAGGTTTTTCCTAAATTCTTTTACATTTATACATAGTAAACAGTTCTAGACATGTTTTGACTGATACCACTAAGCCTAGCAAGAAGCCAGAGCAAACCACACGTCTTGCAGTTAGTCATTCTCAACATCCAGACTCCATAATTCCTCAGAGCTCCAGCTAAGAGAAAACCTGATCTTCCCCCTTTAAGTTTCATCAGTAAATGCTCGGGTTGAGAGCTTTCTACTGAGACTATACCACCTACACGGTAAGCCTGACAAGCTACCCTTGTTTTATTTACTTTTTATGCCAAACAAAGACTAGTAATTATTGTGGACCTCAGTTCCATAACCTGAAGAATCATTTTGGGCTTCTCCTGTCCCTGTAGCAAGTAGATGCCCTTGGGTTGCACTTGCTTTTGACAGGACTAATGGAGAACATCTCCATTAGTGCCCACTTGAGCAAATCCATGAACAATGGGAAGACAGTGATACAGTGATACAATGATACATTCTTCAAATGCTTTCATACAGTTATTCTACTATTCCAATGGCAATGCCAATTCTTTCCCATATGAGCTCAAAAGTGCAGATAAGGGATGACCATTTCTTGCAGAAAAGTAAGCATGTAGTTGCCGTATCCTACAGGAGCCTCCTCTTTTCCTCCACTATGTATAAAACATCTAATATTATATAACAAAAATTCACATTCCAGGAGGGCTTTGATTATGTCTTAAATAGCTCAAGACAAAATTAAAGGCTACCCTGTTCTACAGCTATTGTAAAAGTCAGAGCATAAATATAACATGAACAGATAATGAACTGCCACTCAAATTTTTCTCTCTCTCCTGATAGGACATTTACAGCCATCACCAATGAACCACAGTAACAATCTTTAAGAGGGTCATTGGAAGCCAGTATTCATAAATAGCATAATAGATGGCATAGATTCAGAGAAATGATATAATAGCATTCGATAAATGATATTAGTAAACTGCAGAGGCAAGAAGATTTATAGTGCTTCAGTACAGCTTCCAAAAACACCATGGCTCTGTGAATAAAATGGCTGATACATTTTTCCCCATAGAAAATGTGGGTTGAGAATGAGAAAGTAGCTAGGAATAGCACATTTGTCAATAAATAGGATAAAACAATGATACCCAAACTGAAAAGTTGCCTAAACAAATTCTTTACCAAATAAAAAAATTCTTCACCAAATAAAAATTTATCACCAAATAGAAATTCATAACCAAGTAGAAATTCTTCACTGAAAACTCTTCACCAAATGGAAATTCCTCACCAAATGCAAAACAACCAAACATGTAAGAAATTATTTTCTATCTTTTAGTCTAAATCTTCACTACGAATTTCATCTGGCCCTATTAGTTTGGAAGTACATATTTTAAAACAAGTGTTTATACACACGGACCTTAGACCATGTTTTGCTTTTATAGTTTCACATATCTGAGGAGTGGTATTGACTGAACAATTAGAGATGATTAAATCCAGTCTTCCCATTCAAATTTCTGATTAATATAAAAGCCACCTTAACATCAATACCCCATACAAGATTAGCACAGGCATCTACTGAGATTACAGCACTACTAAACTTTTCTCTCTGCCCAAATTTGCACCCCACTCTTTCCTTACTTTTGCTCACCTTTCCTTTCTTTTTTGATATTGGTCACAAGATCATGTAGCGTCTGTTAAAACTCTGAATACCAATCTCTGATTCAAAGATTCTTTCCTTGGTCAGCTAGCCTGTAATGCATCATCATATTCTGTGCAAAGTGCTCTGTAAAGTTCCATGTGATTATTTTGCTAATTAGACACCTGTAAGTAGAACTGCTGAATTCTGTAGTATGAATTACTTGCTTTTGTTTGATGTGGCCAAAATGTTTAGTAGAGCATTTACTAATCTTTTCTATTTTTAATGCTACTATATATATAAACAAATTCTTAGAGAATACTAATTTTAGGATAAGGTGCTTCCCAAGATCTTTCACATTTATACTTTGTATACGGTTCTAGACAGGTTCTAACTGATACCAGTAAGCCTAGCAACAAGCCAGAGCAACCCACACCTCATGCGGTCAGTCATTTTCAACATCCAGACTCCATAGTTCCTCAGAACTCCATCCAAGAGAAAACCTGATCTTTCCCTTTAAGTTTCATCAGTAAATGCTCGAGATGAGAGCCTTCTACTGAGAGTGTACCACCTACACAACAGAGCCTGACAAGCTAACTGTGTTTTATTTACTTGTTATGCCAAAAACTAGTAACAATTATGGACCTCAGTTCCATGACCTGACGAATGGTTTGGGGCTCTTCCTGTCCCTGGAGCAAGCAGAGGCCCTTGGGTTACACTTGCTTGTGACAGGACTTATGGAGATGTTACTACTGCCCACTCGAGCAAATGGATGAACAATGTGAAGACAGTGATACTATAAATATATTTAAAATACTTAATTTCCATGTGTTTTTGTAATTAAGAAACAGTCAATTTCTACTTAAATTTGCTATATTTGGTAACTTAGTTAAGGTTTCTAAGTTAAGAAATAGTAAGATATTACTCTTTCAGTAATTCAATTATAGATTCTTTATTTTCTGAATACATAAAATGATTTAGGTGAATGATGTCAGTTTCATATTTTCTTTCTAATTCTGATACTATGACAGACTGTAAGTGCTTATATACAATGATATTGTTATCTTCATGATCTAAGAAGGAAAGCTTAAATAATACAACATTGAAATTGATATAGTCTGTGATTTTTTTTGCTACATATCATTCTACTCCAGGTATTGGAGGATTTTAAAAAATTGTGACTAAGTATTTCTACTATGTGCATTTCTTATTGAGCAGGGAGAGTTTGACAATGTCAGTGGTCCTCACAGGACACTCCTGGTGGTACTTAGGAGACCATATGTAGTACCAGAGATCAAATGAGGGTCTTTACCCACTACTATCAGAACCTTAACCCCTCTACTATCACTTGTACTTTCATATGCATCTGAATAGCCATTTTTTCTGTTAATGCATCATACAATTTTAGACATTTTCTAATCTTGTACTTCTGTAATAAATGAACCTCATTTACTATGAATTATTTTTTTATAACTTCTGTGATTAGTTTGGCTAAAGTTTGTTACTGTATGTCCAAGAATGATGTTATCTAGTGTGTTTTCTTTCTTCTATTATCCTTGAGAGTTTTGATGTGAAGATACTCTTGTACTCAAATAAATGCATTTATTTATTTGGTGTACCCCAAATAAATGTGTTTTGGGTGTGCCAAAGAGATATTAGAAACAATGTGCAATAAACATGCACAACAATGTGTACAACACTTGAAACAACTCCACAATGGAAGAATATATGAAATGCATTCCAATATTAGAAGGTATAAATAACAATAAGTGAAATAGTATGCAGCAATGGTCACTCTGCATAAGAACTGAGTGTTGAAAGTAGGTAAAGGGATATAAATGGTTAGCTTCCAGTATCTGTATTGCAAATCATAAAGGCAGAGAGAGAGACAGAGAGAGAGAGAGTCTGCCATAGAGAAAAGGACTCATGACTAGCAGAATCCTTTAATTTTTGCAATTATTTTTTGCTTTTAGACCACAGCTTGCTTGTATTCAGGGGTTACTCTTAGCTCTGTGCTTGGGGTTGCTTCTGGCAATGCTTGGCAGACCATCTGGGGCAAATAATCAAACTTGGGTCTCCCACCTACAAAGCATATATACTCAGTTCATTGGGCTATCTCTTCAGCACCTATAATGTTGCTGTTTGTTTTCATTGGGAAGGGTGGGTTCCAGCTCTAATTATTATTATCCTGGCTCTATACTTAGGCATCTCTCCTGGCAGAGCTTAGGAGACCATATGCAGTGCCAGCAATTGAAACACGACTGGCCACATGGAAGTCAAGCACCTTAACCCTGAATTATCTCTCCAGCCCTATAATTACTTGTTTGTTTTATACCATGTAGTGTATAAACATTATAAGAAGTCATAATGAGAGTTAGCATTTATTTGTTGCTTGTCTCAATATTTATTTTTTAAAAATTCTAAATATATCATAGCTGAATGCTAATGTTTGGTAATAAGGCCTTGTCAAAAAGTCCAGATATTGGTATCATAATATGTATATATATATATATATATATTATATATATATATATTTATGCCATGCAAATAAATGCAGTCATTCTGTATCTGTCTCTCTCCTTCTGGCTAATTTTGCTCAACATAATCTTCTCCATGTCCATCCATTTATAGGCAAATTTTATGACTTCATTTTTCCTAACAGCTGCATAGTATTCCATTGTGTAGATATCCAAGGTCAAGTGAAACATATATCAGGAGGTCTTGTCAAAAAGTGGAAATTATCACAAACGTGTGGGAGTCAGAGATTAGGTAAGACAGAAAATGGAACAGTGTACTAATAATTGTCGAGGGTACTAATGCCAACCTAGAACTGAGCATTAAATAGAGGCAAAAGGATACACATGCCAACCTCTTAATGTATGTTCTGTAATCCATAGTCTGGAAGGGAAGGAAAAGAGAAAGAGAGAAAAAGGGAAAGAAATAAAGAACCTGCCATGGAGGGGGCTGGGGAAGGGGGAGGGAACCGGGGACGTTGGTGGTGGGAGATGGGCACTGGTGGAGGGACGGGTGCTTGAACACTGTACGACCAAAACCCAAATATGAACTTTTTAATTGTATATCTTTTTATTTGTATATCTCACGGTGGTATAATAAAATACTTTAAAAAAAAGACACTGAAAAATAATACAGGAACACCACATAGAGCTCTAAATCCTGACATGTGATATAATTTACTGAGAATTATTTTTCTCCTCAGTAAATAAATCCTCTAACAAAAAAAAGTCCAGATAAATGAGAAATATTTTAAATTCTTTATGCAACCTCCTAACAATACTGTGTTTTTTAATTTTTTATCACATAAATGTCATTCCACCAATTTATGTGACCTTCTATTAATCTACTAATTGGTCAATGGTCAACCTTGGTCAGGAAATAAATTTTTTCTATAACATCCTCCACCTACCTCTTCTATTCTCAGTCCTTGAGAAAATAATCTAACATGAAGGGAGAATGGTTTCTTATTTTAATACATGAATTTTAAAGATACTATTTCACTCAGTCATCTCTAGTTTTAAACCCTTTTTAAAATTGTCTAAAGACAAAAACTTTTAAAAATGTGATACCACAAAATTTTATGCATACAACTTCCTTATAGTTTTCCAAGCTCTTTTTCTAAACTTATTAGAAAATGTGTAAAAAATCTAGAAGATTGAATATTTTTAAAATCAAACACTACATCAGCCTAAGTCAGTAGATCAGTAGATATAGATCTCATGGGACACTTGTTAATGGAAAGTTTCTTCATATGGGCAATTTTGAGCTGCATTTCCAATTATCAAGTTAAACTGTCTGCCGTGATCTTAATGCTTAGTATTAATGTTTAGTAACATATGATTTTAGAATATTTGATTAATGTTTAGTTAATATTTAACTAATGTTTAGCAATATATGATTTTTATTTTTCTGAATTCCCTTAAGACATGATTGTGCCAAACTACACAGCGAGTAAAAAGAAAGCTTTTTCTTATTTTATTTATTTATTTATTTACTTATTCATGCATTTATTTATTTATTTACCACTATGCAATGATTTAAAGCCTCATATATCTGTTGCAATAAAAATTATATTCCAAGACAGCTTTGTACAAGTCTGAGAAGGTGTGAAATGTGGGGTTGGAATGAACATGTGCAAACATTTTCCTTTTCCTTTTGTTTGGAGGCTTATGACTGTCTATCCCAGAATAAAAAAATTCTGGTACTATGTCATCAGCTATTTTGCCTGCAACGTCCATGTTCTCCAAATTCAGCTGAATGAGGAAAATGTCAGTCTAAGGACTTCTAGTAGAGTACTGACTGAGTCAAGAAATCAAAATGGTCAGGGATATTTTGGTTGATATTTTTTCTGAGCTGTTCTATGCTCAACAGCTAGTATCTTTTGACATCATACTTGAGCAGTGTAGCTAAAATTACAGAACGTGAAAGAGCAAAAAAAAAGGAAACACTAAGAGGTGAAGAAGCAGGAGCAGGGGAGACAAATCAAGAAAAGAGAGCACATACCTAACATGTATGAGACCATGAATTTGGTAATATATAATAGCCTCTTTCCCCAAGCATGAAATAGTAACCCCAAGCACATCCAAAGACACAATGCTGAAGTCTTCACACCAGGCTGAGCTGAGCATCCTCACCAGGACGGGCACTTTCCTTCCCTATCACCTCTGTCTGGGTGTCGTGTGTGTGTTGTTTATATGTGTTGTGTATATTATATATAATATAATATAATAATGTAATATAATATATAATATAATATATTATATTACATATATATATATAATATATAATATATTATATATAATATATTATATATATAATATATATTATATTATAATATATATTATATTATAATATAATATAATATAATAATATAATATAATATAATAATGTGTTGTTTATATGTGTTGTGTATATTATATATAATATATATATATAAAGAGAGAGAGAGAAAGAAAGCGGGGGTTTGCTTCCAAGGAAATACTAAGTTTTGAAAAATTACTTTGGAGGGTAGCATTTACAAATTTTATCAAGAGCGCTTTAAAATTCAGATAATAAAGTAAATATGACTTCTGGGAGAATTCACAAGAACGAAGCAAAGTTACAGCTCTGTGCATGTGGAAAAAGTATAATGAATATGCTCTCACTAAAAGTGCTATTAGTGTTTAAGAGAATAATGAATCCCTGTGCATACTGATCCACTTAGAGGTATGGGAAGACAAATTCTAGTTTCGAACTAACCTTCTGAGTTCCAAATCAAGATCACGATCACGATCTTCCCGTTGATCATCTATTTGCTAGAGCGGGCACCAGTAATATCTCCATATGTCCTGTCTCATGCCAGTAGAGCCAGGGACATCGGCTTGCTACAGGAACAAATCAAGAAAATTTTTCATATATTTTAAAGTTTTTAATATTCAACTTTCTACCATGTGACACTAGACAAACATACAAAACTCAGTATACTCAAAGCAATTAAAACTATGTGGAGATGAAATTGAGGGGAAAAATCCCATTTAAAAAATGGCACCAAGAGCCGGAGTGATAGCCCAGCGGGTAGGGCGTTTGCCTTGCATGCAGCCGGCCCATGCCGGGCACAGGTTCAATCCCGGCATCCCATATGGTCCCCGGAACACCGCCAGGAGTGATTCCTGAGTGTAGAGCCAGGAGAAAACCCCTGAGCATTGCCAGGCGTGACCCAAAAA
Source organism: Cryptotis parvus (assembly GCA_021461705.1). NCBI lineage: Eukaryota > Metazoa > Chordata > Mammalia > Eulipotyphla > Soricidae > Cryptotis > Cryptotis parvus. The sequence goes on from JAJIBD010025186.1 coordinate 161,917, forward strand.
AAAAAAAAAAAAATATATATATATATATATATATATATATATATATTTAAACTTTAAAAACTTTAAAAATGGCATTTTTTAAACTTACCTTTAAAAAAATGGCACCAAAAAGGATATACTACTTAGAAGTAACTTTAGCTAACAGCACAAGTACACTGTAAACTACTGATCATTTTTGAAAGACATTTAAAATGATGCAAATAAAAGTAAAAACATCCTATGTTCTGTTTGTGAGCTCGAAGACAATAATGTTAATATAAAATTTAGTTTTCTGACTACTACTGTAATCAATTATTACAACTTTAGTAGTTTAAACAATACATAGTATTCTCTTAGCATTCTGGAGGTCACAGTGCTTCAGAAAGCATTAACATGTATGTAGTCACTTGTCATTTTTAAGTATTTTATTATACCACTGTGAGATATACAAATAAAAAGATATACAATTAAAAAGTTCATGTTTGGGTTTTGGTCATACAGTGTTCCATCACCCGTCCCTCCACCAGTGCCCATCTCCCACCACCAACACCCCGGTTCCCTCCCCCCTTCCCCAGCCCACCTCTATGGCTTCCTATTGTTCATCGATTTGTTTGAGCAGGTGCCAGTAACGTCTCCATTCATTGGGAATGAGGTTCATTATCGTTACTGTTTTTGGTATATTGATATGTATGTTGTAGGATAAAAATCAACACATTGTTCTTTCTGATAACAAAAAAAATCAACACACTCATAGATTCGGTTCTTTCTGGAGATTCCTAGGGAGAATCCCTGCTTTATGTTAGCTCATGCAGGCAACAGAGCTCCTTAGTGTGTAGTCACACCACTCCAAACTCTGGTCTCAACCTTGTACTGCTTTCTCTAAGAGCTAACTTTCCCTTGTCTTGTTTCTTATAAGTATTGTAAGTCTTGTAAGTCTTATAAGTCTTCTGAGTAAGACTGCACTGGTCTCACTAAGATAATTAATGAAACTCTTATGATCCTTAGTCATATTCTTAGAGATCTCATGGTTCTTTGGCTCTTGGTATTAAGCAGAAGTTTACAAGAGGCAAGCAGAGATTCATTCCGTATATACTGAAGTTTCTGGTTGACCACAAAAGTCAGAAAAGGGGCCAGAGTGGGAAGAAAGGATGGAAGGAGTGGGAGCAGAAGGGGTAGGGGAAAATCATGTAAGGACAGCTAGACATAGATCAACAGGCTGACTAGAGAGAAAATGCTTCTATATGAAAAGCAAGTCTCACTAGCTTGCTAAATCTGTAACCTAGGCATTAGTTTTAGAATTAAAATGAGATGTCAGGGAAGGGTCAACATTGGGACTAGTTCAATTTCTTTATACTCCAGTACAGATTACAGATTCATACTCCATCACAATTCCAGCTTCTTTTGTTGCAAAAATTGACAAGCTGATTCTAATAATTATTTGGAAACACAAAACCCAGAAGAGATGAAAACTATTTGGTAAAAGAACAAAATTGGAGCTCTCATAACTTCAATTACAAGACTACAAAGTTTGAATATTCAGAGTGTTTGCTGATCAAATGCAACAGATCAATGGGATAGAATTTAAATCTTAAAAAATAAATCTATACATCACAGTAACATGAATTACAAAAAAAATTTCCAAGACAGTTCACTGGGAAAAGAAGTTTTATAAAAAAACAGTATATTTGATACAAAAGAGTAATATCAGGCCCTATTTCACATTATTAAAAATAAGTAGATCAAAATAGATAAAATATCATATATATGTAAGAATTAACAGATATAAAATTTGGATTTTGTTACTAGTTCCAGAGACCCATTCACTCTCAATGGAACAGACATCTCTGAATGCAGCAGTTATGTGTACCTAGGTCGAGAAGTCAACATGATGAACAACCTGAGCTGTGCAGGAGGAAGAGAGCAGCATGGAATGCCTTCAAAGGCATCGAAGAAATAGCTAAAAGGACAAAGAACCTCCAGCTCCGGGCACATCCCTTTGAATCCACCATTCCCCCTGCATTAACATATGCCTCAGAGACCTGAGCCCTACGAAGCAGGATGAGAATGCTATTCGGGTCTCTCAGAGAGAATCGAAAGAGCTATGCTTGGAATATGACGCCTCACTCAAGTGAGAGAAGGAATCCGGAGCTCCGACCTCCATCTCTATTCCAGAGTTAGGGACACTGTCTCGTTTGCCAAGGCATCGAAAATCAGATGGGCTTGACATGTAATGTGATTTGGAGATAACCGCTGGACTAGAGCTATTACCGACTGGATCCCAAGGGATGTCAAAAAATCATGTGGCCGCCCACCTACAAGATGGTCAGACTTCCTTGTCAAGACCCTGAAGGAACGGTTTGAGGCTCTTCGTATTCCTGAATCAACCAGATGCCATCGGGCTACATTGGCACGTGATAGGGCCCAGTGGAAATGCTACTGGTGCCCGCTCGACCAAATCAATGAATAACGAGATTCAAGTGATCAAGTGAAAACTTGGATCAGGAAGACAAATCAAAAGACGGGAGCCTTTTGCACACAGAAGGCCTGGATTTTATATTCAGTGTCTCATGGTACCCTGTGTCCCCCAACTATCACCAGGAGCAACCCCTGAGCACTTAGCTGGGAGTATCCTTTAAAGTAGCAACATATCTGAAATCTTCCTCAAGACTCTAAACCTCTCATAGATATGTCTGTAGTTTTGAACTGGGCAATATTTTCTTATATATGACTCCAAAAACAAAGCTCAAATAAGTAAAGCAAAGAAGAAACCTGACTTCATCAAAACTAACAAAGTTCATATGAAAAATGTACACTATGAGAAATGTCAGATGAATTAAAACTGGAGAAAATGCATGAAGCCATGTATTTGATATTGCCTGTAACATAAGATATATAAATTGCTTTACAATTTAAAAACAAAATTATAATTGGCAAACTTAAAAAACCTGTTATTTAACTTATATGAGAAACAAAGAGAAACCAAATGAAATTTGAACTAAATAAAAAAGTAAACTTTTAGTTTATAGGATCAATTAATAATTATTATAAGTCAAGGGGATTTTTGCCTTGTGGTAATAATAAATCCACAAATAAATCCAGTAAAAGAAGGCAGACCACAGAGCCAGAGAGAGAGAGTACAGTGGGTAAGGTGATTGCCTTGCACACAACTCACATAGGTTAGATCCATGGCACTATCTATATTCTCCGAGCCTGCCTGGATGTTCTCTGAGTGCAGTCCAGAAAAATTCCTATCCCATAAGTAAAAAGTATGAACAAAATAAAGTAAAAAGACAAAACAAATAGTTTTATATTTATAATATAATTATAATATATAATAGGGGAATAGTCAACTGCATGATTAATGAGAGAATTTGATGTCTGATTTATGCACTTAGTGTATTTTTTACATATACAATTAGTAGTTTTTAATATTGTACAACTAAGCTTATATACTGATTTAATGCAATATGATATAAATGAAAAATTAATTTAAATGGGTAAAATATTTAATTAGATATTTTATCTAAATAAAATGCAGAAATGGCTTATGCAGGAAATTATATTCAAAATCATTAATTTTGAATATAATTAAAATATATTTGAATACATTTGAGGAATATAAATCAAAATCACAATGAAATAACACATCAGTCACATGGCAGTGGATAAAGCAGTAATTTAAGAAAAATAAATATTGACAATGTCAAGAAACTGGTACCCTTATATATTGCCTGTAGGTGTATGAAACAGTGCAACTTCTGTGGCAACGTTAGTTATTCAAAAGTTAAACACAGTATTATCTATGAATTCTATTCCTAGTTATAACCCCCACAAAAAAAATAAAACATATGCTCACACAATGTTTATTGCAGTGTTATACAGAAATCAAAATATGGAAAGTATATAAAAATATGGCAAATGCATACAATGAAATATTCCTCCATAAAAGATAAAAAGGCATTATATATGATACATATAAATGTTATATATGTTACAGAATGGATATATATGTGTGTGTTTTTGTTTGTATGTTACAAAACAGATAAGCCTTGATAAGTAGAGGAAGACAAGTAAAGGAAGTTCAAAGAGCCAGATATTAGCCAAGTATTTATTGTGTGATTCTATTTATGTGTAAAAAAATCCAGAATTGATAAATTCATAAATACAGAAGTGAAACAGAGATTGTCAGAAACAGAGAAACAGGAGCATGGGAAATAAATGATAATGTTTAGGGTGATAAAAATATTCTGGAATAAAATAGTGACAGTGGTTACACATTGGATGTTTAATATATAAAAGTTAAGATAATTCTACTATATGGTCTATCACTGTATCACTGTATCACTGTCTTCCCGTTCATCATCAATTTGCTCCAGCGGATCACCAGTAACATCTCCATATGTCCTGTCTCATGCTAGTAGAGTCCAAGGGCATCTGCTTGCTCCAGGAACATAAAGAGCCTCAAACCATTCTATCAGGTCATGGGAATGAGGTCTATAATTGTTACTGGTCTTTGGCATATCAAATGCAACACGGGAGGCTTGTCAGGCTCTGCCATGCGGGTGACATACTCTTGTAGTCACCTCTAAATCCAGCATTTATTGATGAACCGTGCGGCCACAATTAAGAATAGGCTCTTCTGCTTGGTGGAGTTCTGACGAGAGGGAAGTCGGATATGGAAAATGGCGGCCCTCATGGAGTGGGGCGTCATCTGGCTTTTTGCGAGGCTCTGCTGGGGTGGCGGGCCAGGGCTAGAACCCGCCATACCTCCCAGGTGCCTCCTGAGCAGCTGGGCACAGGGAGAGCTGGTAACAGCTTTGCCCATGTCTCTGAGTCTCTCAGATGTGCAAAATTTGGCTCAAATTATGAAAAGCAGGAACATGTCCAGATTCAGAGCACAGTGAGGGAGGATGTTTGCCTTGCATAAGGTGGACCCGAGTTTGATCCCCAGCATCCTATCTGGTCCCCGAACACCACCTGGCATAAATCCTGAGTGCACAGCTGGGAGTGACTCCTATGGTCTATAGGATGGTAAATATTGTCTTGCCTTCATTTCTATTTAATATAGCAGGAAATCTAGATTACACTTAATCTGTTCAGATTAAGTGTAAGAGTAAGTAAGGTTAAAACTTTACTAAGAGTATGGTTATATACTATGAACTCAATGTTTGAAATGTCTCAAAATAACTATGTTGAACCCTAATCCTAAATGGTATTCAGAGAAATAACATTTGGAAGCAATTAGATATAGACAACGTCATGAGGATGAAATCCAACAATGGGATTGTTATTCTAAAGTGAGGGGAAAAAAAGATTACATCTTTATTAACTATTATCTGATGACACAGTGAGAAGGTCACATTTGTTAAGCTGGAAAAATGTTTTTTACTAGCTGCCCAACAATGTCAACACCTTGGTTGTTGACACCTTGATTTTAACACCTTGTAGAAACTTGATTGTCTTCTAGCTTCTAAAAATGTAGAAATCAATAACTTTTGTTTTAAGCCACTTCATTTGTTGTATTTTATTAAAGCAGTCTGAATTAACCAATATATTATAGCACACAACAGGATAAGGGGAAAGATCCAAGGGATAAGAATATGAATAAATATTAATAAAACATATCAAAGAAATTTTAAATGGGGGCAGATATATATTTTTAGTTGTTTAATGTTTCTGTGGATTATGAATAGACCATTAATGTACCATTATATTGCTCTGAAGCTTAAGCTTTCTGTAAATTAAATTAATAAAATTATACTAATATATTATTAGCTTTTTATTCATAAAGGAATGTTGAAGGGTATGTTACATTTTATGTACCAATCCTGCAGACACCCTATTATTACTTTTTTTTTTTGGGTCACACCTGGCAATTCTCAGGCATTACTCGTGGCTCTTCACTCAGGAATTAGTCCTGGTGGTGGTCTGGGGACCATATGGGATGCAGGGATTGAACCCGGGTTGGCCATGTGCAAGGCAAATGCCCCACCCACTGTGATATCACTCCAGCCCCAAGCCTATTATATTCTTTTTAAGTAAATATTTGAAACTAGTAGACACAGGACCGGCTTAATTACTTACATTTGAAAAGCTTGTTCAATTTTCATTATTAGTATCAGTGTATCACTGGGCCTGCCACCCCAGCAGAGCCTCACAACAAGCCAGACGACCCTCCACTCCATGAGGGCCGCCATTTTCCACATCCGGACTTCCTTCTCATTATTAGTAACCCATTATATTGAACTGAGTTGGTCAAAATAGGGGTACAGAGTGAAGAAATAAAGATTTATGATTAAAGGGGCAGGAAAAAAAAGAGCGTGTTGCCAACAGCAAGGGATATGGTCCAGTGTGTGATAATTCTCTTTGAACACTTGAGAATAGTCTTCTTCATAACATGGGATCCCAAACATCACTCTTAACCATTTAGTTCAAGTGCCATTTTGAGATCTCTGGCATTCCTTCAGGGTAAGAAAAATAAACCCATATACCCTCAATTCTGGTGTTAATTATGACTACTGACTTCGTAGGATTTTTTTTATCAAACTTCAATGGTTAATCATCAGTTGCACTTGCTTATTAAAGATATGGATTGCTACACTTCTTTTGGTTTGAAAAAATCTATTATGCATTCAGTGTAAAAAGTTCATGCACCATACTTTGTGGAATACTCAGAAACTTTTGAGAAATGCTTCTTAGAAAAATAGGTTAAATTTCACACCCTAAGAAACCAAAAGATTCAAACTTGTTCTTTAGATATGACCACAGAAAATATACTACAATTGATCATACAAAAGGAGTAATTTTTTTAATCTCTATTTGAACCTTAAGCTATTTCATTCTGTTTATATCATTTAATTTCTATCTAAACAAGGTTATCATCTAAGCCTTTTAAAAATAATGTTTCCTTGCTTAACTTGAGGAAAGTATTATTTTACTTCAATACTAGATGAAAATCCTACAAGGATAAGTCAATTCCCTGTGAGAAGTAAAGTAAAATCTGGGGATTATATACCCTTTTGTGAATAACAGTCCATTGGTAGCTTTGTTCTTATTATCATTAGGAAATGATTTGCTTTTGCCAATATTTTCAAAGACAACTCTGAGAAATCAATTCTTAAGACTTCAGAAGAAAATACAAGAAACTTCAGGCAATTGACAATATCTACTAAGTGGTAAAAAGTCTTTAAGAAGAACTTTATTATATTCTCCACGTAGGTGGTTCAAGAAAGAAACTGCTGAGTGATAAAATCATTTTGAGATATGGAAGTTCATCACAAAGGATTCTGCCTATAATGAGAAAGAGATGTGTGATCCATGGAAGAAGCAGAAGCAGGAGCTGAAGAATGGGTAATGGCAAGAAAGGAAGAAAATTAAAGCAAAACTGCAATGTTAACATCAGCAACCAGTAATGTCTTCTGAAACTGAAAGATGGCTAATATTTGTAAAAGTGTGAAAAAGAAAAATAAATGGCAATTTCATTTCACTCTTTTCCTTCCTCCCATCATCCATACACTAGAACAAAAATTGCTTTAACTTATGCAGTTAGTTTTTTTCTTCAGCTATACAATGTTTTACACTATATTCACAATATATTTATTGACTTCTTTTGATGTAAGGTAAACTTGTATCATTGTTTGCTTTTTCTTTTATTGGCCTTTTGTGTCACTCTTGTCTCTGCACTCAGGAATTGATCCTGGAGGTACTCGGAAACCATATGGGATCCTGGATTTTGAACCTGGGACAGCTATGTGCAAGGTAAAGGCCCTACCCGCTGTACTATCAGTCTAGCCACCTATCATTTTGTTTCAGGAGTGATTTTTCACACATCATCAAAATGCAACTGGTCATACCACAGCTAACACCAAAGTTCCAGTAACTTCTACACTGTCCCTTAGACCCTTTGCTCCGTTTGTGTCCTCTACACCCTCCCACTGGGTAATCTAAGTTATGCCTTCTAAATACAACTCTTGGATTTATTTTATCCATTTCCATGGTTTATACTAAACTTATGAGTGAAATGATTCAGTATTTCTCTTTTTTTCCCCTTATTTTACTTAGAGCAATCACCTTCAACTCTAACCGTACATTGCAAAAGGAAACCAACCAATGATTAAAACATCCACAGTGACTAAGATACAAAGGCAGTCCACAGAATGGGAAAGAATATTCACCCAATACCCATCTGATAAGGGGTTAATATCCAGGATATATCAGGCACTGGTAAAACTTTACAAGAAGAAAACAAACAACCCCATCAAAAAATGGGGAGAAGGAATGAACAGAAACTTCAACAGGGAAGAAATTCGAATGGGCAAAAAACATATGAAAAAAATGCTTATCATCACTAATCACCAGAAAGATGCAAATCAAAACAACAATGAGATATCATCTTACACCACAGAGACTGGCACAAATCCAAAAGAGCAACAACAACAAGTGCTGGTGTGGATGTGGGGAAAAGGGGACACTCATCCATTGTTGGTGGGAATGTCGACTGGTACAGTCTTTCTGGAAAACAATATGGGCACTCCTCCAAAGACTAGAATTGAACTCCTATTTGACCCAGCCATAGAACTCCTGGGAATCTACTCTGGGAGACCAAAAATACTCAGCAGAAACACCATCCCTACTTTTATGTTCATAGCAGCATTATTCACAATAGTCAGAATCTGGAAACAACCAGATTGTGAAACAATCAGAGTGCCCGAGAATCGATGACTGGATAAAGAAGCTTTGTTACATCCATACAATGGAATACTCTGCAGCTGTTAGGAAAAATGAGGTTATGACATTTGCCTATAAATGGATGGACATGGAGAAGATCATGTTGAGTGAAATTAGCCAGAAGGAAAGAGACAGATATAGAATGACGGCATTTATTTGCATGACATAAATATATGTATATATTTTGATACCAATATCAAAGGTCAACTGAAACATGTATCAGGAGGTTTTGTCAAAGTTGGAAATTATCACAAACGTGTGGGAGCTAGAGGCTAGGTAAGACAGAAAATGGAACAGTGTGCTAACAATTGTCAAAAGTACTAATACCAACCTAGAACTGAGCATTAAATACAGGCAAAAAGATACACATGACAACCCTTTAATGTATGTTCTGTAATCTATAGTCTGTAAGGGAAGTAAAAGAGAAAGAGACAGAGAGAAAGGGAAATAAAGAACCTGCCGTGGAGGCAGGCTGGGGAGGCGGAGGGAACCGGGGGCATTGGTGGTGGGAGATGGGCACTGGTGGAGGGATGAGTGCCTGATCACTGTATGAACATACCCATATATGAACATCTTTGTAATTGTATATCTCACGGTGGTATAATAAAATACTTATTAAAAAATAAACATCCATAGGTAATGAAAAGGGCTAGGTTTTGCAATATTCTATAGTGAAATGAGAAGGGCATGGCAAATATAAATGTCCAAAGTGAGTAGAAACTAATAACTGGTCTTCAGTAGGAAGTTTATCAAGGTGAGTGGCTGGGTGGGGTTAAAGTGGAGGTCAGGGAGTGACTGAGACTGAGACAGTTGTAGAGGAAAGCAAACACTTTGGTTGAGGGTGTGGTACTGGGATTTGTAATGCATGAACCCTAACATTAACAGTAAATCACAATGTCTGAAATAAAATCACTGTATCACTGTATCACTGTCTCCCCATTCATCATTGATTTACTTGAGCAGGCACCAGTAACATCTCCATATGTCCTGTCCCATGCTAGTAGAGCCCAAGGGCACCTACTTGCTCCAGGAACATAAAGAGCCTCAAACAATTCCATCAGGTAATGAAAATGAGGTCTATAATTGTTACTGGTATTTGGCAAATCAAATATGACACGGGTAGCTTGTCAGGCTCTGCCGTCCGGGTAGCATACTCTTGTAGTCATCTCTAAATCCAGCATTTATTGATGAACCATGCGGCGTGAGCCGGGCTGTGATAGGCTGGTCTCCTGGGTGGAGTTCTGACGAGAGGGAAGTCTGGATGTGGAAAATGGTGGTTGTCTGGCTTGTTGCGAGGCTCTGCTGGGGTGGCGGGCCAAGGCTAGAACCCACCATCCCTCTCGGGTACCTCATGATATTATACATTACTAAGACTTCTATGTTATCTAGATTGGGCACAGCTCCTCTTTACACCCACTGGACCCAGCGTGAGACAGTTAGAATTTACCAGGAGACTACCATCCTGGCTATGTTGAGACTATCTAAGATTATATCAAGGATCGTACTAGTTTGCCCTCAATCAGGCGAGTGTGACCCTTTCAGTATACAGAGAACAAGATACTCAAAATCACCCTGGTGCAGATAATAAGAAGGACCTTGTTGATACCATCTGGATTACATGAAGCTTATGAAATTAAGATGCATTATTTTATACCATCCCTCTCTCTCTCCAGTGTTTTATGTAAGAGGTGATCTCAGAAGAAGGAATTAGTCCTTGGCATAATCCTTTGTTTATACCTATAATAGGGTGTGGCACCACCCTTCTACACTCTTTTACTATCCAGAAGCTGTTTAGGGTTCTTTGTTGAAGGATCCTCCCTGTCAACATTTAGGATTACTTTGGTGTATATAAGGGGACTAAATTGAGGTACTCGCCTCAATTTAGAGGTGAGTACCTCAATTTAGTCTGAAATAAAATAATTTTTTTTTAAATGGAAAAAAGTATCAGAAACTCAGAACAAGTTAAAATAATAACGAGCTGCTGCTGGGAAAGCCACAATTCTTTTGATTATGGAAGAATGTTTCATAAGCAAAGCAAAAATAAGTTTTAAACCATATTTTCACATATTCTTGTGCTTCAAATTTTCTACGTCTATAAATACTTTTGAAAACCTTGTCTTTTTACTGCAGTTGAAAATGAAAAGAGTAATTTTAGAAAATCAAGGTAGAAAATAAAGTGGGAAGACTCATCAATACAATGAAGTCAGCTATAACTCTCTAACATGACTCCTAACAGGAATTCTAAAGTAATCACTCCATCCTGGTATCAGTCAGTTTTCATATCTCTCGCTTCCAGTTAATGCAATTTCAGAAACTCTATATGACATGTTGATTACATTAGGCAATGCTACAAGGATTGGTTTTGTCTGAGCTCATTCTTGTTGCTATCATCAAGAAAATCTCTGAGAGTCTTCAAAGGCTGTCAGAAAAAAAAGGCCAAACAATTAAACTGTGCTATACAAATACTATAATCCCAATTAAACTGGGGCTGTTAATGGAGGTAATTTGCAGGGAATGTGAATACCCCCATTTTCTGTCACTGTTTATATTACCTGATCTAAAAAATCAGACAATCTGTAGTACTATTTAAGTGTCTCTATTACTGTGTTTCAAATGGTTTAAAGTATTCGACATTCCATTTCTAAATAACCCATTTCAAAAAGTTTGAAACATTAATCCTTCTAGTCTATCTGGTCTACCTAACAACTGAGCAGTCTGCATCTTTTGGTTAACATAAATGCTGCAGACTTATTTGAAAGTTTCCCAAAACCATAAATTTTAACACTATTATAACCAAGTTACCAAGATTATACATGTTTTAAATACATTCCCAACAGAAATACTAACTATACACTGGAGCCTAGTCATACAAAGTGGCTCTCAATATGCCAATCTTGGAGCATAAGGAGCAGTGGGAAGGTAGGTAATAGGGTTGGTAGCTGTCATTCGAAACCAAAAAGTCTATTAGAAATGCGTGCATTATCTAATATGAGTCTTTCGTCTGGCTCCATGATAGCACTTCTGCTTCACTGGGTTCCCACTTAAATTGACATGTCATTTGAGGTTATTTCATCCTCCTCATTCAGTGGTTCTCACAGTGCTGGCTGTAATATGCATAATATTATTTCATCTATCTTTCTCCCCTAGTGTTAGAATTAACTCTATTGGCTGCATTCCTCACCTGCCTGATTTTGGGTGTTATAAGGCATTCCTTCATATGTCTCAGATAACATAACAAAATGAAAGCATTTTTTCATTGAAAAGGAACTTTTTTCGTAGGGCCCAGGTCTATGAGGCGTATGTTAATGCAGGGAGAACGGTGGAGTCAAAGAGATGTGCCCGGAGCCGGAGGTTCTTTGTCCTTTTAGCTATTTCTTCGATGCCTTTGAAGGCATTCCATGCTGCTCTCTTCCTCCTGCGCAGCTCAGGTTTTAGTTCGTTCATCATGTTGACTTCTCGACCTAGGTACACATAACTGCTGCATTCAGAGATGTTTGTTCCATTGAGAGTGAATGGGGCCCTTGGAACTAGTTTATTTTTAATGAACATAGTTTTCTTCAGATTCAGCTATAGACCTATCTTTCCACATTCTTGGTCAAAGTCAGCCAGCATTTGTGCTGCTTGGCTAATGTTTGGTGTTATTAGAACGATGTCATCAGTGAAGCGGAGGTGGTGTAGTTGCTGACCATCTATCTTCACTCCCATTCCTTACCATTCTAATTGTTGCATGATGTTCTCGAGGGTGGCGCTGAAGAGTTTTGGTGAAATGGTATCACCTTGTTGAACCCCTCTTTTCACATTAATGATACTTCTTTGTAGAATGGTGAGATCCTGGTGGTGAATCCATAATACAGCTCACGAAGGATCTTGATGTACTGGGTTTGAACACCCTGTTTGGCTAGGGCTTCGATGACTGCTTCAGTCTCCACAGAATCAAAGGCTTTCTGTAAATCAATGAATGTGAGACAGAGCGGCATCTTGTACTCCCTACAAATCTAAATGAGCTTTGTTACTGTGTGGATATGGTCAATTGTGCTGAATCCTTTCCGGAAGCCAGCTTGCTCTCATGGTTGTCCTTCATCTAGTGTTCTGCCAATCCTGTTCAGGATGACTCGTGAAAACAGTTTGTAGATGACGGACAACAGGCAGATGGGGCGATAGTTGCCGATGTCGTGAATGTCTCCCTTCTTGAACAGTAGAACTGTCCTGCTGGTTTTCCATTGGGAGGGCACCTTGCATTCGGACAGGTAGCGTGTGAAGAGCAGAGCTAGTGTATTGATGAGTACCGATGGCAGATTCTTCAGGTGTTCGGGTCTGACTTTGTCTAAGCCTGGTGCTGTTCCCTTCTTTACCAACGAGATGGCATGTCAGATTGCAGAAGGGAGAACATTGAGAATGACATATCCATCCTGTGGAATTTGGTATGTGGGCAGGTGGATGTGGCTATCAAAGAGATTTGTGCAAAAAGTCCTGGATAATCTTCTCCAATGCCTTTCTGGAAGATGTGATAGATCCATCAGGGTGTCGGAGGGCAGTCATCTTCGTCTTATAGTTGGCGAAGGACAGGTGGGCAGTGCGAATGCTTTTCCAGCTTCTGCTGCATCTTCCAGTATTTCTGCTCTTCTGTCTTTGAGGTCTTCTTTTATCGCTTCTCTGCACCATTTAGCAAGCTTGGACGTTAGCATTTGGTCTTCTGAGGCTCGCGCCTTGCCACGTTGGCGAATGAGCTCAAGAGTTTCTGAAGACAAGCGTCCTTTTGTGACTTTCTCTCTCTCAGCATTCTTCACACAATCATGGAGGTGCTGAACCAGTCGGTTGTATTCTTCATCGATGTTGTCAATGATGGTATCTTCCCATGTTGCTGCAATGGTGCCAAAGAGTTCCCAGTTGGTGGTTGTTCTGGGAGTTCTCTTCTTAAACTTTGCAGCTTTTTCTCCCCATTGTGGGAAGTAGAATTTTGCACGAAGGAGACGGTGGTCCGATCCTGTTTGGAATTTGGGGACGACAGCTACATTGGTCAGACAAAACCGTTGATTGAAGATGATGTGGTCAATTTCATTGTGTAACTGTCCTCCAGGAGATTCCCATGTCCAACGTTTCACTTCAGCCTTCTGGAACTGTGAGTTCCCATGAATGGTCTTGGTGGACATGATGAACTCAAATAGTCTCTCACCCTGTTCGTTCCATTCTAGACCATGGGTCCGGCTGTGGAGTTCTTCAGCCAATCTTCTTGGTCCTATCTTGGCATTAAAATCACCGACTATGATCTTGTAGGTGTGATATTTTTTATAGAACTCCTCCAATTCCATGTAGAATTTCTCAATTTCATCTTCTTTGTATGTGGATGTTGGTGCGTACACAATGTAGATAGAAATTGCTGGCTGTGGGCCACATCTCTTCAAGTGTTATCATCCTATCTGGTTTGTTACGCATTCAAATGAATCAATGTTCATGGCCATGTTCGTGTTGACAAGGACACCAATGCCACCAACGCCTCTTTCGGCCGCATGTTCCAAGGAACAATTCTTCTCTGCTGTCAAATACAGCATGATGCAACTGATGCCTCTTTGTCTCAGTCAGACCAATGATGTCGTACTTGATCTTTTGCGCTTGGACCATCAGATCCTCAATATATGCTTCCGATGCCAGCGCACGTGCATTGAAAGTGCAGACAGTTATTTTAGTCCTTCTTCGTTTTGGCAGTTATTTAGTCCTTCGCTTTGAGAATATAGCACCCGCATGGCAGAGCCTGGCAAGCTGTCCGATGCATGTTCGATATGCCAAACCCAGTAACAGAAATAAAGTCTTATTTATTAATATTTCCTTTGAGAGATTATTCTGGCATAGTATCTGAAATACTTTGTTCAGTCATATATCACAATAATGTTCTTCTATGTTTTCCTTTACTGGTTCTACATATTTAAGTTTTATACTTAGCACATATTTTACATTTATGCACCTTGTGTTTAAAAAAGTAATAGAAATTTGCTCACCAGTGACTTAATGTGCATGGCTCTTTCTTAGGATGTTTTCTAGGTTTTTGTATTTTTTGTAGTTTGTATGAGGCATGCATCAAAGGGTAAATGACTTTTTCTGCATTAACTCTATTTCCCTGTTCTCTAGGGAGGACTCCGGACGCTGTTAAGCATGAATGACATTAATGAAAATACAAAGTCATATATGTATTGACAGAGGCAGAATCCAAACTACAATATGGAATTTATGTAGGCAAGAGCATAGGCTGACAACTAAAGAAGAAATCTAAAGTTATACTTTCTTCATATGTTTCTATTTTTATCAATAGAGAGACATTCCACACATAACCCATCTTTAAACAAGATAGAATTGAATGGAAAGAATGGCATAGAAAATTATTTTGGATAATCCTGACTAATAATCCTGCTTTATCTCCTATAATTTTCAAATAGATACAGTTCCCTGTTCTTGTCTTTTGTCTTTCATTTCTTCAGCTGTTAACTTGCACACTGAAAAAGAGATTGTAGAAACAGTCAGGCTAGTATCTGCAATAAAACAATGTATATGTAAAATTCTTCCGACTACAATTACAAAAACATAAAAGTAGTAATACAAGTGATGTCAGAATTTATTTTAAAATATTAAATTTGGGGCCGGAGCGATAGCCCAGCAGGTAGGGCGTTTGCCTTGCATGTGGCCGGCCTGTGCCAGCCTGGGTTCAATCCTCGGCATCCCATATGTTCCCCTAGCACCGCCAGGAGTAATTCCTGAGTGCAGAGCCAGGAGTAATTCCTGAGCATCGCTGGGTGTGACCCAAAAAGCAAAAAAAAAAAAAAATATTAAATTTGATTCAAGTACTAATCCATAGTTTCTAACTATAAATTTTCAACCCAAATAACATTATTAACAAGATTAGCTAATGGTTAATGGGAAAACATTTGCGCTACATTGTTAAGTTAAAAATTCAGGTATAGGCTGAAACCCAAACATGAACATTTTGTAATTGTCAAAAAATAAATAATAAATAAATTTTAAAAATTCAGGTATAGGGGCTGGAGTGATAGTCCAACAGGTAGGACGTTTGTGTTGCATGCAGCCGACCGGGTTTGATCCTTGGCATCCCATATGGTCCTGAGCATCGCCAGGAGTAATTCCTGAGTAAAGAGTCAGGGGAGTAACCCCTGAGCATTGCTGGGTGTGACCCAAAAAGCAAAATAATAATAATAATAATAATAATAATAACAATAATAATATCTCTTATAGTTGAAGGGATTACCTACATTATCTAGCAAATATTAGACATGTCATAAAAGTTAGTTTTTATCTTATAGATAGCAATACTAATTGATGGGTTCTAGTCCTGACCCACCAACCCAGCAGTGCCTCGCAAGAAGCCAGAGGAACCCCCACATCATGAGGGCCACCATTTTCCACATCCAGATTCCCCTCTCCTCACAGATCCACCCAGCAGAAGAGCTGATCACAGCTCGGCTTGTGTGGTCTCTTTGTGGCCGCATGTTTCATCAATAATTGCTTGAGTTTTGAGGTGACTACTAGAGTATCCCACCCACACGGCAGAGCCTGGCAAGCTACCTGTGTCGTATTTGACATGCCAAATACCAGTAATAATTATAGATTATTTCCATGACCTGATGGAATGGTTTGAGGCTCTTTATGTTCCTGGAGCAGGATGATGCCCTTGGGCTATCTTGCATGTGACAGGACATATTGAGATGTTACAGGTGCCCCCTTGAGCAAATCGATGACATATGGCAAGACAGTGATACAGTGAATCACACACACTTGATCACACTTGACATCCCATTATTCCTTGATTTGCTCAAGCAGGCGCCAGTAATATTTCCATTTGACCCTATCACGTGCCAGTGTAGCCCAATGGCATAATTCAGGTTTAACACGTGCTGCTTTGAATCTGCCAGCCAGGCTTAGAATAGGGTTGAGGCCCCTCCCATCATAACCTACCCCTCCAATGAACCAGTAGGTGTGACTGTGAGTCTTGCAGGTGTCATCTACATTCAACCAGTACCAAGTCTGATCAGTAATACCAAGAGAATGACCAGACGCACCACAGCTACAGCTCCTTCAAAGAGAGGGGGAAACTGGTTTCTTCCCAGGCCAGTTTCAACATCACTGGGCTTGGAGAGGGGATTGACGCCCCTCCTCTCATCTCCCCAACCTCCAATGACCCGGTGGGCGTGACTACGAGCTGCACAGGTTTCATTCACAACCGACCTTGAATCAGGACTAATCAGTAACTGCAGGAAGAATGACAAGAGACACAAGTACTACAGTTTCTTACTGTGGCATACTGCCAAGCTGCCACACACCAGGTTAACAAAACCACACAGCTTAGGATCAGACCAGACCATTCCCATATACATGTTGAATGATCAATGTGGTTGCAGCCAGTTATGGGAGCTGGTGTGGGGGATCGGTAGTAGGTGGGGGGTGGTAGTCTTTGGTGATGGTAGGGGCACACTGGTGGTGGGACTAGTGTTGAACAATGTATGCTTGTTAACAACTGTACTGCAAATAAATCTGTAAATCACAGTGCTTTTTTCATAAAGAAAAAATTCAGGTATAAATAAATGTAGTTATTGTACTGCTTTTAAAATAAAACCTATGCATATTATGACACAGTAAATATAGACAAAAATAATCAGAAACATACCTCCAGGTGGCAAGAAAACAAATGCTATTTAAAAATTTAATTATTTTTCCATTTATTTAAAATTATTTTATAACAAATATTTACTTTTTAAATTTATCTTATTTGAAATAACTAAATAGCCTCAAGGATCAAATTAGGAAAACATTGGCAATTACTTAACCAGAAGTTTGTGAAAACCTGCTAAGCAGAGAATTTTCTTTAATAAAATGCATGACATTCACATCAGTAAAGGAATACTACGGGTTCATGACCATGCTATGAAAAATAAAAAGCTAAGAATGTGTCCATTAAGACATTAAATTATGAAACTGTGTCACTTGTTATTTGGACTACTTGGCTGTCTTTGGTCGTTCTTAGAATTTTAAAGTGTTTTGTGCAAAAGTGCGTATGCATCATTATTTAATACCCTTTAAAATCTTCATATGTTTGAATCAAAACAATTCTTTTCTAAGATGCTGAAGATGAACTCCTGAGGTTGTATAAAAGAATTCACTTGTCTCACAAGAAGTCATTATGAGACAGAAATCCTGCTTCCCCTCAGTAATAGAGTAGCCCTGAATCACAGTGTCACGCTGGCTGGATCATAATCTAACACTCCATGCCTCAGACAATAACTTGATTTGTCAAGAGAGTATCTCTGTGAAGGCTGCCAATAATATTGATAGCCATTGAAGAAGATATAAATAAGCACTAGATGAGCTGATTTTTTGTTTTGTTTTCAATTTTTTTAACAACATGGGATGTATAAGTGAAATATCTGACATAAAGAGATGATGCTAAGAAAACTTGTTCTGCCCTTGTTCTGGGTCGGAGTGATAGTCCAGCAGGGAGGGCATTTGCCTTGCTCGCAGGTTATCTGGGTTTGATCCCCAGCATACTGTATGGTCCACCAAGCACTTCCAGGAGTAGTTCCTAAGTGCAGAGCTAGGAGCAACCCGTGAGCATCGCTGGGTGTGACCCAAAAAAGAAATAGTTTCACTTCTCTTTTGATCTGATAAAAGGGCAGTAAAATAAATTCAAAACAACTCTTCAACTTGCATCTGAAGTGTATTTTTCTGCCAACTGAAAACCTCTAGGCTTTCTTAAGATATAATATTTTCTCCCAAATTAACTTAAGGAAAGCGTCATGTCTCATGTTTGTTATTTGTTTCTTTTTGACTTGAGGACAGAGAAATTGATTCTTATTCACTCTGCCATTAGCAGTGAGCAGCTTGAGTAAATATTTCTGTTGGATAAGGATAATTTCTTAGAAACTTGTTATTTGCTCGGGAATAGATCCATTATCCATGACTGGACATTTAGAAGCTGAATCAGTCATATTTTTAGTTAAACAAAGAATTTCCATGGAGTCAAAAAGATGGTATAAGGCAGGTACTTGCCTTGCAAGCAGTTAACTTGGGTTTGATCCTTAATACCCATGTCATTCCCTGAGTACTACCAGGAGTGTTCCTTGAGTACAGAGACAGAAGTATGCCCTTAGCACTACCAGGTGTGACTCCAAAACAAATAACAATAATGAGAATAAAAATAATGATTTTACAGTGAGAGAGATAAAGAGCAGAATAATAAGCTCACTCTTTCCCAATGAAGGTGTACTATGATGTTCAATGAGGCAAATAAAACCATGACAAAGAAATAATATCTCCATCCAAAATTCTCTCAATCTTTAATTCGCTAATACTCATTTTCCAAACATAAGTTACTTGTCACTTGTCTTCCCATTGTTCATTGATTTGCTCGAGCGGGCTCCAGTAATCTCCATACATTCTGTCATGTGCTAGTGTAGTCAAGGGCATTTGCTCGCTCCAGGAACATGGAGAGCCTCAAACCATTAGTTCTGGTCATGAGAATGAGGTCTATAATTGTTACTGGTATTTGGCATATTAAATATGACACGGGTAGTTTGCCAGGCTCTGCCGTGTGAGTGGTATACTCTCCAAACATAAGTCATTTACAAATACAATGAATTTGTTTTGTGCAAGTTACATATCTCGATTATAAAAAATAATTAATTGGAGGACTGAAATATTATCCTGTGTTCTGTCCCAAACGAATATCCACTTACCAGAGTGATTTTAGGACCTGTACTAGTCCCTAGTACTATTCCTTATGAGATGTATAGGCTATGCCTTTTTTTTTTTTTTTTTTTTTTGCTTTTTGGGTCACACCCGGCAATGCTCAGGGGTTTCTCCTGGCTCTGCACTCAGGAATTACTCCTGGCGGTGCTTGGGGACCATATGGGATGCTGGGGATCGAACCCGGGCCGGCATGGGCTGGCCGCCTGCAAGGCAAACGCCCTACCTGCTGGGCTATCGCTCCGGTCCCGCGATGCCTTCTATCAAGTGTACGAAGTTGGGAGTCTTGTGAAGAATATCTAATGCATAGTAGTTCTATCAGTATTGTAAGGATAGATTAATTACTGTAAAAAGAAGATAAAGAAATATTTTAATGTGCTTTAGATTTGTTATATGATCAAACTAATTACTGTATTAATTAATCAATAATTAAAAAGATTAATTAGTGTTAAAAGGAAGATAAAGAAAAATTTCATGTGTTTTATATATTTCATTATCTGATCAGATCAGTTGTCATTTTACCCTTGCAATACTTTTTCAGGTTCAAGAGGTTCCAAATATATGGCAGGCAAGATTGGAAAACAGTATCAACTAAGGTTAAATTAGTTAATGAGAAAAAGCAATGAAGGTGAAATTTAATGTACAGTTCTCATTTTCCCTTGATGGCCATTTCATTCTCCCTTTGTTTCATCTTAGATTCCTAGAGCTTTTAAGCAAGTTTCTCTCATTCCAAAAGGAAATATTATCTCATAATCTAGTAACATTTATTATAGCATGTTTAAGTTTTGTTTTAGGATGTTTGTAATTATCAACAGAAACAGAGAATATGCAAACAAAATGAATTAGACTTGTGGAATTTAAATGGTGGAAAAAGGTGGAGGCGACTCATTTTTCGCAAACTTCCTATCAGGAAAATTGGGGACTTTTATTATCTCCTTAACCTCAAAGTCAGCTGTGATATCCTATTTCATTCCTTGGGATTATCTATTCTAATAGCTAAGTCAGAATTAAAAGGCAAGGCAACTAACGCAGAAAGAGAAGTAATTTCTAGGTCATCAATGCAGAATGCCTGAATAAATTGGGAATCTGTAGTGACAAAATAACAGAATAACAGTGCTTTAAGCAAATGGCAGTTTGTTTCTCTAACCTAACAACAAGTACAGAGGCAGTCACTGGCATTGCTTAAGCAGCTTAAATCCACATATCGTTAGACCTCTCACTGCCAACTTTCTTCCCTCACACTTTGCCATATTTTGGGTCACTTCACAATTCCTGACATTCATAAATTAGCTTTAATAGTTTCAACATTTTTATATTTGTATGTCTCCGCTTATGTAAGCAAAAATATTCAACTATGCCTGCTTCTTCCCCACAGGGAGGGTCAAAGTGAATGGGAATGAGACAGTGGCTAATCATGATTAACAGAACTTGGACTGTTTCTCATGGCAACTGGGACTTCTGAGCCAGAATCCATTGTTAGAATAGGTCAATAGAATGCACAGGCTCTGTACCCACATTTAGTAAACAGTAAATAAAGCATCTGTATTATCCTAGTCCTGTGGGATGCTTTGGAGATCTTACACTGCAGAAAAGAATTCTATCTCCTACCTTTCTATCAACTATATCTTTGCTTAACTCCTACACCTTCCTTTTCTTTTTTTCAAGCTCCCAAGTTTTACAAGACACTGTATTTAACAAATATTTCCAAGTTTAAAACAGCACCCTAAATTGACTGTCCGGGAAAATTCACCCATGTAAGTTCCTTCAAGGAAACTCCTTATGTGGGCATTTCTTCCCATTAAATTTTTAACTGTATTATTCCCCCTTTTTGTTTCTCAGCTTGCAAACTTAGAATCTGTTTCAACTGTTTGTCAGACTAAATAACTTCCTCATCACAAACTACTTTCTTCTACTCCCCTCACTAGGTTTCCATGGATTTTGAAACTCTAAAAACTATTACTTATTTTACTATCTCCATGACAACATGTCCCATTTCTATTGTTTCTTAATGCTCTTTGTCTCCATGTCCTTAATTTTGAGGTTAAAGATCAATTTTCTTTGTACTTAATAGTACATTGTATTTTTAAAAAAAATTGCATGATATCATTCAATAATTAGCTCTCTGCTAGTTTACTGAATCTAAATATGCACTTATTACTAACTTCTTGATATATTCGTAATTCCATTTATAATTGCTTCTATTTATAATTATATTTATAATTGCAGTTATAATTTTACATATACTCGCTTCTATTTATATTGCTCCTACAAAAGGAAGGAAGGAAGACCAGTAACAAAATCCCTGATGAATATAGAAGCAAAAATACTTATCAGATTATTTGCAAATCAAATTCAACATATATTAAAGAATAATAAACAATGATCACACAAGTTTTATTTCTGAATGCAAAATATTATTTCAACATTATGAATTAATGTGATATATCACAGTAACAAATGAAAAATAAAAAAAATATGCCAATCATAATAGATGCAATAAAAGCTTGCAATAAGATCTGGCATTAATTTATGATGGAAAAATTGCTCAAGATAATGGGGATAGGAGTAACATAGCATAACAAGCATCATGTTTAATAGTGAAAACAAAAAAGATTTTTTCTGCTAATATCAGGATGATGACAGAATGTGTACTCTTATGATTTAACACAGTATTGAAAATACTGCTTTTGTCCTTTCTGTCATAAATAGGCAAGAAAAAAATCTAAGATCCCAAATAGAAGGACTATTTGAATATTACATAGTCTGCCAGAAATGATCCTGGCACAGACCAGGAGTAAACTGTAGGTACTGCCAGGTGTGGGCCAAAAAATTTTTAAAAACCTTAATGACTTAATCTAAATATTAGACATATTAAATGAATCTGGTAAAGAGACCTAAATCAAAAGTCAATGAACTAAAATTGGTTTAATTTCTAACCAATGAAAATAAAGTGGTACCATTTATAAATTACAGTAAGAGAAATTCCCAATATCATATTTAATCAAAGTTAATGACCTATCTGGTGAAAACTATAAGACACTACTAAAAGTAACTAATGAAAACACAAAATAATTGAAAGATTTCATGTACACAAATCAGAAAGAAACACATTCTTCTTAACACCATTTAGACATCAAATGCAATTCCTTCAAAATCTCACTAACATTCTGATAGAAACAAGACCTAAATTTGTATGGTATTACAAAATATTCTCAAACCCTTGCTAATCTCAAGTCCTGCTCATCAGAGTCCCACCTGACAGTGAAACGTATTTCAAGCCCAGGTATGATTGAACCAGAGACACAGATACACGGGGCAGAGCTGCTTCCGACTCTCCCTGTGCTCAGCTAATCATGAGGCATCCGGGAGGGAAGGCAGGTTCTAGCCCTGCCGGCCATCCCAATAGAGCTCTGGTTTTCAATAAACCAGAGGAATCCCCACACCATGAGGGCAGCCATTTCTAACATCCAGACTCCACAGCCAGTCAGAGCTCCACCCAAGAGAAAAGCCAATCTCTCCCCCATTGCAGTTCATCAGTAAATGCACAAATTGAGAGCCTACTACTAGGCATGGCAGAGACTGGCAAGCTACCTGTGTCATATTTCATATGCCAAAAACCAGTAACAATTATAGACTTCATTCCCATGACCTGAACAAATAGTTTGAGGCTCTACATATTCCTGGAGCAAACAGATGCCCTTGGGCTAAACTAGCATGTGAGAGGACATTTAGAGATGTTACTGGTGCCCACTTGAGCAAATTGATGAACAATTGTAAGACAAGTGACAAGTGACAAAATATATTCTGATGACCCAAAACACTCCAGATAAGAACAAAAATAGAAGTACCATGTTACCTTCTTTCATATTCTATTATACTACTACAGTAATCAAAACAACTTGCTACTAGAATGAAGAGAGATGCATAGATCCTTCAAACAGAACTAGAAGCCTAGAAATAAATCCAAACATACATGAACAACTATTTTGTTAAAGGGGCTAAGTGAATTCAAGAGAAACAAAAATCTATTCAATACACAATGCTAAGAAGATGAGACAACTATAAGGGAGAAGAATAAAACATAAACAACCTTTTATATCATTCACAAAATTAACTCAAAATTTATTAAAGATATAAATATTTTTAAAGACATAAATATTAAATAATGGCAAACCCTCGACCCCATACTACAGATATAAGAATGCTGGGATATAGCGAGAGATGATGAGGTGCACTGGAGGCAACATAAGGATATTATCAGGATTTTACACACTATGATGGTGGAGAGCTTATGTTACTATGTACAACATAACCGTAAGAATCCACATTATTGGGGCTAGAGCTATAGCACAGGGATAGGGTGTTTGCCTTGCAAGCAACCAACCTGGGTTCGATCCCTGGCATCCCATATGGTCCCCCCAGCACTGCCAGGAGTAATTCCTGAGTGAAGAGTCAGGAGTAACCCCTGAGCATTGCCAGGTGTGACCCAAAAAGCAAAAAAAAAAAAATCAATGTTATTAAAGTAAGAGTCACAAACTATAATCATTAAATTTTAAAACTGATTTTGCTAAAGAAATGACTTGCAGAGGTGGACAGAGATGTCAGAGAACTCCAGGGCACTGTAGGAGGGGCACTAGCACTGGTGGTAAGTTTGGAGCTGGACCACTGTATGCCAATTGGCTAGGATCAAGTATAGTACCACTGTATGCTGAAAACTCTAGTATTATCAACTGGTTTGAAAATTATGGCGCCTATTTTTTTTAATTTGCCAGAGATTGTACAGCAAATAAAGTGCTTACTTTGTACACAGCTGACCCAGGTGTGTTTGATCCCTGACACCACATAAGTCCCCTGAGCACCTTCAGACGTGATATTTCAGCCATAAGTAAACCCAGACCTCAGCCAGATGAGGCTCAAAGTATAATACAGAGTCAAATGCAGGCCCCAGGTTGTTTTTATAAATAGAGTTTTATTGGAATGTGTGTGTGCACACACACACACACACACACACACACACACACACAAAGGTCCTGGTAGGACCTTGAACTATAAGAGGCATTTCTTCAAGTCTGACCAAAACTCTTCCTTTCAGTCCCAGGTATCTCTATTTTGACAAACCAAATTATGAAATATAACACTGGACTCAAAGAGTTGTAAGTTTAAATTCCTAACTACCGGCCAATATGGTTTGGCCTGTTTGGGGATATTTTACCATCTTGGTGATGAAAATAATACATCCATTTCAAGTAGTTAGTGTAAAATCAAATTACCTGTTTATAAAGTACCTGGCACAATACTTGGCATTGTGTGTTTCCATTTTGTTTCTCCAATGCAAGCTTGCTATGCTTTTCTTTTTATATACTCACTGTAGATTCCACACACTATCTTGTACCTGTCTAGGGGTGGAAGACTGGAGGTGAAATGTATGTATATTAACTGCAGCAGACTGTGTGTAAGAGGTTGGAATACTGGCAGGACTGTCACTGACAAATTCTTCCCTGTGCATTGTGTTGTGCTAACACCTCAGATTCCTAAAAGGCCAGTGTGGCCTGCATTACTGACACAGACATGATGAAAACATTGCAGCCTCTTTCAAAAT
Source organism: Cryptotis parvus (assembly GCA_021461705.1). Lineage (NCBI taxonomy): Eukaryota > Metazoa > Chordata > Mammalia > Eulipotyphla > Soricidae > Cryptotis > Cryptotis parvus. Next base: position 186,965 of record JAJIBD010025186.1, read on the forward strand.
CAGCATCTTTAGCCTGATACTTCACAGATTCAAAGAACCACACTTACCCATTTGATACAGATTATAAGAGATAAAGAGAAATGCGCTGAAACAAAAATCCATATGCTAAGTCAGCTACTTTTGAAAGATAACGGTTTTACATAAAAGACTCTGCTCTGCCTAGAAGGTGTCTATTCCTATTTTTTTTTGTAATATTGCTTAAGCATTTGGTGTAGACACAATTATACCTGATGCTGTTAAGGACACAGGAACTCACAAAATGAACATGATATATACATACATATATACATATATCTCAAAATATCTTCTTCTTATATATATATTATATCTTCTGCTTATATATTTCAATATATCTCAATATATCTTCTGCTCAATATATCTTCTGATTAAAAATCAAAATGAATTAGCTTAGCCAACCCATGATTTTATCTATAATATAGATTCAATAATGTCACATACACACATTTGTAAAACTTTTAGGAATGGGACTTGGAATCACACCCAGCAGTACTGAGGGACTAGCCCTGGCAGTACTCTGAGGACTGCATGTAATGCCAGAGATTGGACTGAGGTCGGCCACAGGCAAAACAAGCATGTTACCACCTGTGCTATATCTATGGATCCTGAAACATTTTAAACATCTAATTTGTGCTAAACCAACTGTCACATGCTAGAGATTCAGTGGGGAAATAAAAACAAAAGAGTAAGATTACCAAGCAGCACTTCCTACAGTCAGTAAATGTAGTGTCAACTATATAACATACAATTGGAGACATTCTTTTTTTTTAAATATTTTATTATACCACCGTGAGATACACAATTACAAAGATGTTCATAATATGTTCATATTTGGGTTTCGTTCATACAGTGTTCCAGAACCCATCCCTCCACCAGTGCCCATTTTCCACCACCAATGTCCCTGATTTCCTCCCCCCCTCCCCCTAGCCTTCCTCTATGGCAGGTTATTTCTTTCTCTTTCTTGCTATCTTTTCTCTTTTCCTTCCCTTCCACATTGTGGATTACAATAAGTACAATAAAATAATGTCATGTGTATCTTTTGCCTGTATTTAATGCTCAGTTCTAGGTTGGTATTAGCACTTTCGACAATTATTGGCACACTGTTCCATTCTCTGTCTTACCTAGCCTCTGATTCTCACACGTATGTGATAATTTCCACCTTTGACAAGATCTCCTGATCCATGCTTCACCTGACCTTGGATATTGGTATCATAATATGTACATATATATATATATACATATATATACATATTTATTTATGTCATGCAAATAAATGTAGTCATTCTATATCCGTCTCTCTCCTTCTGGCTAATTTCACTCAACATGATCCTCTCCATGTCCATCTATTTATAGGAAAATTTCATAACTTCATTTTTCCGAACAGTTGCATAGTATTCCGTTGTGTAGATGTACCAAAGATTCTTTATCCAGTAATTGATTCTCGGACACTCTGGTTGTTTCCAGATCCTGGAAATTGTGAATAATGCTGCTATGAACATAAAAGTAGGGACGGTGTTTCCACTGCGTATTTTTGGCTTCCCAGGGTATATTCCCAGTAGTGGTATGGCTGGGTCAAATGGGAGCTCAATTTCTAGTCTTTGGAGTAATGTTTTCCATATTGTTTTCCAAAAGCCTGTACCAGTCGACATTTCCCACCAACAATGGATGAGTGTGCCCTTTTCTTCGTATCCAAGCCAGCACTTATTGTTCTTGCTCTTTTGAATATGTGCCGGTCTCTGTGGTGTAGTGGTATCTCATTGTTGTTTTTTTTTTTTTTAAGTATTTTATTATACCACCGTGAGATATACAAATAAAAAGATATACAATTAAAAAAGTTCATGTTTGGGTTTCGGTCATACAGTGTTCCAGCACCCGTCCCTCCACCAGTGCCCATCTCCCACCACCAACGTCCCTGGTTCCCTCCCCCTTCCCCAGCCCACCTCCATGGCAGGTTCTTTATTTCTTTCCCTTTCTCTCTCTTTCTCTTTTCCTTCCCTTCCAGACTATGGATTACAGAACATACACCAAAAGGTTGTCATGTGTATCCTTTTGCCTCTATTTAATGCTCAGTTCTAGGTTGGTATTAGTACCCTCAACAATTATTAGCACCCTGTTCCATTTTCTGTCTTACCTAACCTCTGACTCCCACACGTTTGTGATAATTTCCACCTCTGACAAGACCTCCTGATATATGTTTCACTTGACCTTGGATATTGGTATCATAATATGTACATATATATTTATGCCATGCAAGTGCATCTCTCTGATGATTAATGATGATGAGCATTTTTTCATATGTCTTTTGGCCATTCAAATTTCTTCCTTGTTGAAGTTTCTGTGCATTTCTTCTCCCCATTTTTTATGGTATTGGTTGTTTTCTTCTTGTAAAATTCTACCAGTGCCTGATAGATCCTGGATATTAACCCCTTGTCAGATGGTTATTGGGTGAATATTCTTTCCCATTCTGTGGATTGTCTTAGTATCTTGGTCACTGTTTCTTTTGAGGTGCAAAAGCTTTTTAGTTTCATGTAGTCCCATATGTTTATCTTCTCTTCTAGTTGTTTTGTTAGTGGTGTTTCACCTTTAAAGATGCCTTTAGCTTCCACGTCATGGAGGGTTTTTACTATATTTTCTTCAATGTACTTTATGGATTCAAGTATGATATTGAGATCTTTAATCCATTTTGATCTGATTTTTGTGCATGGTGTTAGACAGAGGTCCAAATTCATTTTTTTTTACATGTGCATGCCCAGTTTTCCTAACACCACTTGATCAACAAGTAGTGTTGGGAAAACTTCAACAATTGGAGATTTTCTCTTATTCTAAGATCCAATGGATTGAGGAAAGGCAGAAGAACAAAGAAAAAAACAAAGAATTAACAATGCATATTTGTTGGGAAGCCGCTGGGGTCCCCAACAGTATCAGGACAGTTTTCTGCTACCTTTGAGTCTGCTGGGGAACAGATGAAAACTCACAAGTCCAGCGCAGTTCCAAAAAGTCTTTTAATAGTACAAAAGCTCTACTACCTCAATCAAATATAATGAAAAACTCTAGCTCTGGTCAGAACTTAGACCACTCAAGAGAGCCCAAGTCTTCCAACAAAGAGAGGGGACCTCACCCAAAAGGAGTTGTACCCCAAAGAAGGGGCGAGTGCTTCAAGTCAGTCCCCTTATATACACCAAAGTAATCCTATCTGTTGATAGGAAGGGTCCTGTCAAAAAGAAACCTAAACAGAGTGTAGAAGGGTGGTGCCACACCCTATTACAGATATAAACAAAGGAGTATTCCAAGGACTAATGCCTTCTTTGAAGATTATCTCTTATGTAAAACATTGGGGAGAGAGAGGAGGCTGATATAAAGTAATACGCCTTAATTTCATGGGCTTCAGATACTCTAGATGGTACCCACAAGTCCCTTCTTATTTATTATCTGTACCAGGGTGATTCTGAGTATCTTGTTCTCCATATATCAAAAGGGTCACGTTCGCCTACTTGAGGGCAAACTAGTATGATCCTTCCTATAATCTTAAATGATAGTCTCAACGTAGCAAGGGTGGCAGTCTCCTGGTAAATTCTAACTTCCACACTGGCACCAGTGGGTATAAAGAGGAGCTGTGCCCAATCTAGATACCATAGAAGTCATAGTACATATATAATAATAAGTCAGAAGTTACTCATTCAGAGTCAAGGTGACTACTGTAACTGCCACACCCTCCATCAGTGTTTACATAGAAGAGAGATCTCATTAGAATGAACCTTATTAAGAACATGTAAATAGATTAAGCTGTGGGTGGATAAAACAGCAAAGCTCCCAAGCTAGTTAAGCCTGCCATCCAACATATATTGAACCCTGACAACTAGATGTCACAAAGAAGCAGAATATATAGGGTATAGGAAATGATTTGTCAGAGATTTAGAATAGATATAGGTGTAGGATCTAAATGAATCCACACATAATGATGGGAAATAAATGCAATGAGAGTAGATCTAGAGGCATAAAAGCAGAGTGACATACCAGAAATGACAGAAACATTCTATATTTCTTAGAAGTAATAAATGACCATAAACTTGAGGATTATCTGGTTGCACCTCTTAAGGGATCACAAAGCAAAAATCACTGTATCCATTAGTTAGTACCCACTTGAAGCCTTCTAAGCTATATGGCTGTTAGGACAATTCTTTATCAAGCAACAATAAAGTTATATACACAAGAAATTCAAGTAGTAAGAGAGAGCTTAACATTTCACTTTCTTTGAAGGAAGTAATCTAATTAGATCAGACTACTGGAATCTTCATTTTGACTGATTCAAAGTCAGCTGATATAAACCATATAGGTGATTTTTCTTTTAAATTCACTGATATGGCCAGTTTAGTGAAGGAAATTATAAAAAGACATGAACATTGGGGAGCAGGGCAGAAATCTTGTGGGGCTCTTTAGCATTCTGTGCTAAACCAGGTGTTACATGCTAGAGATTCGGTGGGGGAAATAAACACAGAAGAGTAAGATTACCAAGCAGTACTTATTACAGTCAGTACAATAGAAAACTCAACAAAGGAATTGCTTAAAAATTAGTTATATTCGTTCTGCACATACTTGTTTGCCCTGAGTGAATAAAATTTACAGTGTTTAAAGTCCACTTTTATTCATATTTTTCTCTCCTTCCTCAGAATTGCATAGCCTCCGGTACATTATTAAATGTCTCTGTTGGTAAGTGGAAAGTTTACACAAAAGTTTTTTGTTTTATTCTTTGTTTATACATTATTTTAGTTATACAAATGCACTTAGAACATATAATTGTAATGCAAATTTGTTTCTGGTTATAATACCTATGTCCTTTTTCTTGAATATTAAGCAAATCACTGTATCACTGTATCACTGTCTTCCTGTTCATCGTAGATTTGCTCGAGCGGGCACCAGTAACATCTCCATATGAACTGTCTCATGCAAGTAGAGCCCAAGGGCACCTGCTTTCTCCAGGAAATAAAGAGCCTCAAACCATTCCATCAGGTCATGGGAATGAGGTCTATAATTGTTACTGATATCTGGCATATCAAATACGACACGGGTAGCTTGTCAGGCTCTGCAGTGCGGGTAGCATACTCTTGTAGTCATCTCAAAATCCAGCATTTATTGATGAACCACACAGTCGTAAGCAGCCACGCAAGCCGGGCTATGATAGGCTGGTCTGCTGGGTGGAGTTCTGACGAGGAGGAAGTCCGGATGTGGGAAATGGAGGTCCTTTTGGAGTGGGGGGGTCGTCTGGCTTGTTGTGAGGCTCTGCTGGGGTGGCGGGCCAGGGCTAGAACCTGCCATCCCTCCCGGGCACCTCATGAGCGGCTGGGCACAGTGAGAGCCAGTAGCAGCTCTGCCCCATGTCTGTCTATTAAGCAAAGGAAATCAAAAAATCATTTTCTTTATTAATACCAAATACTATGATTAGAGTGAAAAATCAATAACTTTATTTTATACTAAATTCAATCTGAAACTCAGTGTATTAAGTAATTGCTTAACAAATTGAACTATTTAGCCTATAATAATTAGACTCATTTATAATGAGAAGGCTTACAGAGTACTAAGCCAATGAAATAAGAGTCCTCCTTTTCATGCAACGCCATTGGAGAGAATGGACTGTGAAGAATATAGCCCTTAATTCTTTTTGCACAGGAAGAGGGCTGGATAGCCCCTAGTTACAAATGCTGTATTCCAAGTGGGCAATTCAAAGGCTTTTTTTATGACCTTTACTTAGTTCACTGCATCATCTAATAATAAAGTTACTATCATCCAGAAGACAAGCCCATCAAAAACATACAGGGCCAAAAGATAAATCAAAGGGCTGGAGCAATTGCTTTGTATACATGAGCCCCAGCTTAATTCTTGGCATTACCTCATCCCCAAGCACCATCAGGAATGATGGACAAACATGAAGAGACCCCTGAGCAAAGCTGAGTCTGGTCCCAAAACAAAACAGAACAAAATCAATCCTCAGATCTCAAATAATTTCAAAGGAAACCTGGACAGTGGATTGATTCTGCTTTGAAGGCCAGGATAGCTGGGTAAACCTTCAATTATGACATTGGGTTTCATCTTGCCTGTGTCTGTTTCCAAAGTCTTTCCCGGATGGGATGGGTCTACAAAGGAACTTTTATGGAAACTGAAGGCTAATGCATAAACCTACTCTGAACTATAACAGCTATTTTCATAATACATGGACTTGAGTATTGTCTTCAGCGGTGATTTTTATTTTCAATCTTTTTTACCTAAGAACCCTAGTCAGCAGAGGGGCTACTGAGATACAATGGGATATTTGTTTTTTATGTTAATTTTTAAAATAGTTTATTATACCACCGTGAGATATACAATTACAAAGATGTTCATAAGATGTTCATATTTGGGTTTCGGTCATACAGTGTCCAGCACCCATCCCTCCACCAGTGCCACTTCCCACCACCAATGTCCCCGATTCCCTCCCCACCCCCCTAGCTTGCCTCTAAGTCAAGTTCTTTATTTCTTTCTCTTTCTCTCTCTCTCTCTCTCTTTTCCTTCCCTTCCACATACAGTGGGATCTTTGGTTCTCAGTATCTGGTAGATGGAGCACCTGTGCTGGGAAGGCTGACTTGGTATAAAGTCCTGAAAGCATACTTTGATAAATGCTATTTTTTAAAATAAGGCAAACAAGCTCACACTAATGCAGGGGTATGGGGGCGGGAGAGGAGGGCTGGGTGCTTTTCTGTTTATTAGTATGGACTCTGCTTTTTGAAACAAAATCTTGGGTTATTCGGAACAGATATTGAGCAGAAAGAACATTCTCTTCCATTCATCTCTGACAGCCTGACTATTATCATTTATACATAGAACACCAGAGAATTTTAGAATATACAGTAACAACATAATGCAACTAAATGGCACAGTAACAACTACCTTAATAGTTATTTGTAGAATTACTGGTATCAATATCCAGCTGAAAAACTAAGCCACTAAACTCAGAAAAGCCTCAATTTATAAAATAACAAGAAATTTGCATGAACTACAAACAACACATACCACAAAAAGTGGAAACTTGCTATTTTGAAATTAAATAATTGTTAATCATCTGGAGAGAATAAGTGCCCCTTTCAGTAGTTCTCCTTATTCTCTTAGCAGTAAATTTGACACTTTACAACTTCAAAGAATGAAACAAGTTCAGATTGGAGGAAAACATAAATGAGACCTAATTAATTCAGATTATTCCTGTGTTGACACATTCATGAGGGCTTCAGGGTAAATTCTCTATTCCTTAAGCATAGCTTGATGTGTGTCTAAAGAAGAGGGTTCCTTTTCTCCTAGAAGGCAGATGTATCTCATCCTAAAGGCCTGGATGGAGGAACATCTATCCAGAACTAATGAGGGACCTATTTTCAGCCCTCTTGGTCCTTTCTGAAAGCAGCCCTCTCTGGTTGCTGCAGTGCTCCCTTGTGAAGGAGGACAATGGTGAGGAGTCTGGGGGCCCCAGTACTTGCCACAGAGCTGCCTTATGCAACTTTAACCTATCAGTAGCCTCCCTAAACCTCTGTATTACTGCCTATACTTAAATGCTGGACTTAGAGATGACTGCAAGAGTATGGTACCTGCACGGCAGAGCCTGGCAAGCTACCCGTGTTGTATTTGATATGCCAAATACCAGTAACAATTATAGACCTCATCCAGAATGGATTGTGCCTCTTTATGTTCCTGGAGCAAGCAGATGCCCTTGGGCTCTACTAAAATGAGACAGGACATATGGAGATGTTACTGGGGCCCGCTCGAGCAAATCGATGAACAACGGAAGACAGTGATACAATGATACTGAATCAAATTTTAGAGTACAAATGGAGGTTTCCCATACCAACAAGCAAATTCTTGGGCACCTGAAGTGTATGCAACAATTAAATTCTGACATTATCTGCCCAGAGGTAGCATCAGCTTCCACAGATGAGGAATTTAATCTCCAAAGTTAACAACCTGAATTGCCTTCTAAACCATACCCCATTCACAAAGCCAGGCTGTCCTTGGCTCATCCACACAGGAACTTCTTCCCCAGACCTCAGTTGCCATCTGTAAACCAAGATCATTATCTCTGCTTCTGATCAACTTGCTGTAAATCAATTTCCTCAACACCCTCCTCAGATTCCACTGATTTTCTAGAAGGTCATACAGAAATGCAGAATCCATGCAATTCTCAGATCATCAGTTTCTTAGGATACTAGGACACACAACTCAACAGTTGGATGGAAGAGATGGAGAAGGCAAGGTATGAGGGAAAGTCCTAGCACTTTCTTGCTTTCCCCATGTACACTTCTTTTCCCACGTCTTCATTAGCTCTGCAATCCAAAAGCTCTTTGCAGTTATCTCGGGATTTTACAAAGCTTCCTCACACAGGCATGATTGAAAAGCTCATTGATCATTGGCAACTCTGTTCATCCTCTAGTTCCTTTTGTTCTCCCTGGACATCTGGGACAAAAAGTTCAATTTTCTAATCATTTGCCTGGTTCCACTCACAACCAACCTATTCCTAAGTGTTTTCTGAAAGTCATCTTCTTAACACTATCCACGACAAACCGCATGAGTCAGGAAAGGTGAATGAAGACAAATCTGAAGGAGAAATCTATTTTGACTATTTGAATGACAGATGACATAAAGAGTTCTTCATAATCACAATAATGCCATCATACTTTTTTCCACAATACTTCAATCTTTTTACTAAAAAGAAGAAAAACAAACTGTTGAGTTTAAAACAGACCAGGTGAGAGCTCTTCCATCTCTGCCGCTTTACTTCATGCCATTAAAGCTAAAGCTTAAATGGGAAAAATCAGAGCAATCGAGGACCAGATATGCAAGCAGTAATATATAAAGCCCCAGAGTAATGCCTCTGCTTATCCAAACAAATTCATTTTGTGAACATTCTTATTTTTGCACAATAAATTCTCCATACCCTGCTTACACTTTGAATAGTCTGTTTCCTCCTGTAAGGCTCTTACACACTCCTTAACCTACTGTCCTGTATAGTCACAACATAGATGCCACTTACGAAGGGACTTCTCTGATTTAAATTAGATTTTCAGTAAGTATTCCATTCCATAGCAATTTATTTTCTTTTACACCATCACAAAGATGATGCCAACTGTGTTCAATATTGGGCCTATTCAGTTGCTGAAATTTAATAAACCATCTAGAATAGATGTCAAGTAAATAAATAAATTAATTAACTAGCTACTCTAATTCCTTTCCCCATGCCAAAATTTTTAAAAAGGCCCGAATGACTTAGGGTGTGGGTATGTGTGTGTGTGTGTGTGTTTGTGTGTGTGTGTGTGTGTGTGTGTGTGTAATACCACCATATGGATGGACTGGAATATCACTTCCTTTAATATCCCCTACTCTAAGTGAATATTTGAATATTAAATATCTCCTGAATTTTATTCATAGCAGTTTTTCCTTCCTTCAGTCCCCCTTTTAAATTCTCCTTATGTGTTTCATGGACAAATGAGATTTTCTGGTCTATCAGTTTTCTTTTGCTGCTGTAACTAATCACAAACCTGGTGGCTTAAACAATATTAAAATACTTGGAGTTAGAAGTCCCAAATAGATTTCAGTGAACTAAAATCACAATATTGGTAGATCTCTCCGAGACACAGATTAACGTAGGACTGTTTCTCCAAGGAGTTCTTAGGAAGAAACCATTTTCTTTCCCTTTCCAGTTTCTAGAGGCTACCTGTTATATCCTTCCATCTTCAAGGCCCAATGGAGATGAAGAGATGATGAACGCTTCTCACAAAATCATCTGACTTCCACTTCTGTAATTTTAACCCATGCAATGATTTACAAGGATTCAGGAATTAGGAAATGAACTTACTTTTCTCTGGGGTGAGAGTTTATATTTCATAGCTGCTAAACTCACGCAACTCTCAAAGCCCTTTTCTATTTCTTTCCTTCAGCTCCATCAAAAGACTTTTACAAGAATATTAATCTTCTACAAAGTAGGCTATAGTCACTGTAATATATATGTGAATTTTACATTTATAATTATTTGCTAAAAATAAAATCCCTGAAAAGCCTACTGTATTTTGCATTATAATGATGCAGAGGCACAAATTTAAACATAAGTCTTGGAAATAAGATTTTTAATGAAATAGTTTGATCTTATAGTCAATGTTTACATTTAATACAGCTCTCTAAACATACTGTAAAGTTATATAGAAGAAATTATATTTTATAATGGAGCCATATTTGTAGCATTTCAGCCTATTATTTTTATGAGTATCAAATATACAGTGAAAAAAATTGTCTATGATGAACAAACATCAATATATGGCCATTAAGCTTCATAATAAATGATTCACATGACATATAAACCATTCATCACCACTCCTGCACTGATGGAAAAATCTGGTAGTCAGAAAACAGACTCAGAGGTCATCTTTAGTTTACTGAATATCAAACACTTTAAGAGTGAGGGTTTAAATAATTTTACTATATAACCATCAAGTTCTACTACTCCAAATATGCAAGTGTATTTGTATGGTTTCCCATTGTTATTTCATCATGTTGAATCACTGTGGCACCCAGGTAGCAGCAGCTCTCATTCAGCTCAGCAGACTCGGTCATAAAAAAGATCCACTTTGTCTTGACATTTTTTCTGGTAACCCAGATTAAGGCCACAAACAACTTCAAACTATGGCCATAAATAAGGGGTGTTCAGATGAACAGGTGCGAGGCCCAACCCACGTGGAGAAGCCCATGGAATCTCTAAGGAATCAGCTAGTTCCCGTCTGAGACCAATGTCGCTCCTAAGGTAAAGCAGTCATGTGGGGGAAGCCACGCTGGCCTGAATTGGAGCAGGGATTTGGGCTCTTCCCTCTCCATGCCGGTGGGCGTGGCTATAGGCTCACATCCTATGCAACCAGATGAAGTGGACAAGGGGCAGCTGTGACAGTGTGCAGCCATGCAAGAGGCTTAGATAACAAAGTAGGCTAGGACCAGTTCTTTCCCAGGATCTTTCACCTCTGTACATCATAATGATCATTGTAGTTGTAACAGACTGGGGAGGTTGATTGGGAATGAGGAACTATAATGTCACACTAGAACTCACTACTGAATATACACATAGCTTTATTCCTCAATATGTTCCATCTTTGGATAGCAAAAGCTATTCATTTCATTCTTTAGAAAAATATATTAGGTACTTTTTTTATTTTGGGTCACACCTGGCAATGCTCAGGGGTTACTCCTGGCTCTGTACTCAGGAATTATTCCTGGCAATGTTCGGGCGACCATATAGGATGCCTGGGATCGAAACTGGTGGGCCACATGCAAGGCAACCCTCTGTGCTATTGCTCCGTCCCCATATTAAGTACTTTTAAGAGATGGGGGGTTAAACCTGTGTTGGCTACATGCATGGCAAGCACCATACTCACTGTCTGTACTATATCTCTGGCCCAATAAAAGATTATTAATGCTATGACCGCTGTTGTGGTAATAACTGCGACTATACAGGCCAATATTATCATTTGTTTCTGTTTTTTAATTTTGTTTCTTGGTTTGCTTGTTTTGGGTCACACTCAGCTGGCTTAGGGCTTATAACTATCTATCTTGTGCTCAGGGATCTCTTTTAATAGCATATGTGATGCTGGGAATTGAACTAGGGTCAGTCTGTAAGACAAGTACCTTAATATTCATATTATTTGCCCAGCTGTAGGTCAACAGACTTTGAACTAATCAAAGGCAGTATGTTATATATTTTTGGACAGTGAATTCTGGGGAAGTATTCTAATATTAAACATTTAATATTTATACTGCTAAAAAATGAACATATAATATAGGAATAAAAGGTTTTAAAGAGACACATCATCTCATCCTTTGCAAATAAGACCGTACAAATTAACAAAAACAATAGATTTTTGATTTTGAGTGTTTTGTACTTTAGAATTTTTAATTACAGGTTAGTTCTGGATTGATTTTTTTTTCTCTCTGGGTCATACCTAGTGATGCTCAGGGGTTACTTCTGCTCTGCACTCAGGAAGTACTCCTGGCATGTTCCAGGACTATATGGAATTTCAGAGAATCAAACTTGGGTAGGCTGAATGCAAAAGCAAATGCCCTTTCTGCTGTACTATCACTCCAGCCCCAGTTCTGGAATAATTATTAAAATAAAAATTTTAAATAGTAACCGATGCTTGAGTATTTATTATTGGCTGTATCTTGTATTATGTGTGATTAATTTCAACAATCTCAAAACTGATAATACTCTTTACTCTCATCCCTTTTACACTAATGAGGTTTGAAAAGTTAGGCTTTTGTTAGGTCAAAAATATTTAGACTTAGAAAATGTGCCTCATGGCCCAGACACTGAAGATTCAGCAGATCAGTATCCTTTTCATACTTTTCAGCCTTTCCTTTTTGTTTTGCTTATACATAATCTGTTTTGAGTAAATAATGTCATATGAGCAAGTAAGGGAAAATGTGGTATGTTTCTTTTACATTGACTAGCTATTTTCATGAAAATATGATTTAAATAAGTATAGTTGATTCATTTTACTCATTACTCAAGTTAACAGTATTCCTTTGCTGGGTTATTTAACTTAACATAAAATTACTTTTTAAGAATTCATATGCACAAATCAGATGTTCAAATCAGATGTTAAACACACATGTGTACACACACACATACAAGTAGGCATCAATATTTCAACTGATAGCAAAATTCATTTCTCCTGCTGATACAGGCTTGGGAAGAAACACATTTCTTGGGAAGAAAAAAACTACATGGAATCTTTCTACAAAATGCTTCCCTGATTATTTTATAAAGATTTTTATGTGGGAATAGTTAACTAAAGTACTAACCCCCCAAGGTAACCCAAATGGGAGCAACCACAAAGTTATAATATAAACCTTCCCTTATTAAACCTTTGTAAGTGACTTTCCAGAAGTGCCATCTGAGGGATATAAGTATATATGATATCTGTCACTGTGCTCTTGTAGATCTTTCAAATCAATTAAGCATTTTGTACTCTCACTAAGCAATGCATTAGCATTCCTTCCATGATCTAAACTATCAGCTAACTACGTAATTTCACCTCTAAATTCCCCTTTTGTCCTCAAATTCAGGTCTTAGAAGTATATCTTAATCTCTTAATCTTAATCTCTGAAGTAGGATACTATTTACAAGGTATAATAAGTTCTCATATGATGCCTTATTTTATATCGTGCCATTGTAGCCTGATGAAAGAACAGAAATCCCAGATCATGTTGAACAAAATGAGAATTTTTCACCATGTTGCTTGAAGTCCCAGTGTCTAAGTCCCAGTTTCTAATATCTTGTTATTAAATGAGGGCTGAAGAAAACATTGTTCTCTTTACCTTCAACCTGTTTGTATACTTTGTATCTGAAATCAGTCTCTTGTAGAAAGCATCTAGTTGCATCTGGTTTTTAGTACAGTCTGATGAAATCCACCTTTTGTTTACAGCATTTCCATTTCAAAAATACTTTATATATATTGTTATTCCTTTTTAAAGTGTATTACTAATTGAATTGTAGTACATTACTGTTGGGGCGCTCCACGGGGTCCCCGACAGTGCCGGGAAGTGAGTTCCCTTCTACCTCCGAAGCCGGCGAGGAATGGATGAAAACTCAGGAATCCGATGCAGTTTTAAAAGGCTTTACTTATCACAGGTTCAGGCATACAAATCAGCAAAAAGGAAAAACCCGGTGCTTAGGATTCCAGGCTAGAACCCCAGCCACGTGTAGGCCAAGATGGCTGCCACCACGTGTAAAGGCTTTGTAAAAGGGGAAGAAGACAAGACTTCCAAGAAGGGTGAGCGAGAGCCCAAAAAGAAGCGGGAGAGAGAAAACAGGCTAGTTTGTACCCCTGCAGCTCAGACCTTCCTCCCACTGTTATGGAAAGCAGGGAGGGTCAAATGCCCTTAGGTAATCCCTCCCTGCACCTCACCTAGGCCCTTTAGTATGCTAATGTTTTGAGCCAAGATCTGCCTGGGAATGCCTTTATAGGGTAGAGAAGGGGGTTTCTGAGATGGCATGTCTCTGTACCAAAGACTAATATTAATGCCAGTTAAATATTTCTCCAAGCCTTCACAAGTCTCTTCTATTTCATTGTAGTTTTATATTTTAGTTGCCTTTGAGTATATCAGGGGAGCCATGCTTGTTTGCTTGGAAGCAAACAGCATTTCTCTCTGGTCTAATTACTTAGGTGTCCCTACGTGGCCAGGCTAATATGCTGGTAAGATCTAGCTAGTCCCATGATGATTGTGGTAGCATGGGAGAATATTTATACCAGCTAGTACAGCATAAATGGTCGGATAAACTGCCACATTTAGACTACCCCCTTAACTATGAAGTGATTTGCAGGAGGCAATCCAGAGCAGATGCAGCGGCCCTTAGGAGTCCTGCAACACATTACGAAGTCATAATAGAATCAACACTAAAATTCACATTTACTACACTAGACGAAACTTCAATAGTACATGGGACAAATAATCCATTTTTTGTTTATATTTTATCCTAAACATTCCATATAAATAAATCATGTGTGGGGCCAGAGTCATAGTACAGAGGGCAGGGCATTTGCTTTGCACATAGCCAACCTGTTTCAATCCCGGCATTCCATATGGTCCGCTGAGCAATGCCAGGAGTCATTTCTGAGTGCAGAGCCAGGAGTGACCCCTGATCACTGCCAGCTGTAACCCCCCAAGTAAAAGCAGAAAAAAAATTGTGTATTTTGAGTGTGTCAGATTTACTTTCCTAGATTTGTTTTTTCACAGATGATATTCATGCAGCATATAGTAAAATACTTCAACTGTTTTTATGGCTCAATAATACTTAATGTACAAATGGGCCTCGTTTTGTTTATTTATTTATCATTATGAATGCATATTTACTATAATAATTATACATGCCACATGAAAGTTCCTGCCTCTGATACTAGGTATCCAATTCTACAAAGATATAGAACTACCGATGTCAACTCCAAGTTTAATACTTAGAACAAATTATTTTCAAAAATTGATCCACCACAACACATTCTTATCAGCAATTTATGACTTTATGAATTTATCTATATCTTTACCTGCTGTGGTCATTGGCCTTTATAGTTACTGAAACTACTCTAGTGGATATGAAATATATCTCATTATTGTTTTGCAAAGACTCACAATGTTTTGTGAACTTGCTGGTCAGGTCTTTGAAAAATGTCTTCTTTGAGAAATGTCTGTTAAAATATTTTAGCTATTTACAAGGTTAATTTTTTAAACTGTTGATAGATAAGAATTCCTTACATATAAATATGAGTCCATAGTCACACACAGAATTTGGAAGTATACTTCTGTTGGGGCTGTCCAAATGTCGGGCTGTCCAGGGTCCCCAACAGTGTCGGGGAGTGCCCCTGGGGTCCCCGACAGTGTCAGGAAGCGAGTTCCCTTCTACCTCCGAAGTCAGCGGGGAATGGATGAAGACTCAGGAATTTGATGCAGTTTTAAAAGGGCTTTACTATCACAGGATCCAATATACAATCCAAGAGCAGGGAAAACCTCCAGACTCTGGGTTCCTAGCTAGGCCCCAGCCAGGTGTAGGCCAAGATGGCTGCCACCACGTGTTCAGGCCCAACAGAGAATGAAGAGGACTGAGAAGCAAAACGCCAAGGGAAGCCAAAATGGCAAAAGGGGGAAAAAAGAGGGGAGATCTTCTTTTTTTTTGCTTTTTTTTTTTTGCTTTTTTGGGTCATACTTGGCAATGCTCAGGGGTTTCTCCTGGCTCTGCACTCAGGAATTACTCCCGGTGGTGCTCGGGGACCATATGGGATGCCGGGGGATCGAACCCGGGCTGGCATAAGCCAGCCGCATGCAAGGCAAATGCCCTACCAGCTGGGCTATCGCTCCGGCCCCAGATCTTCATTCTTGCAGCTTATTTTATAGCTAGAAATCCGCCAAAACTCCCCATTCTGGGCTGGGCTATCTAGAGATGAAAACAGGAAAATAGCTCTATAGAATGTAGCAACTTCAGGAGACCATCTGGTTGTTTACAAGGACCCAGAGCTAATTAAAAGCCTCCTAGCAGAGCTGGGAGAAGCTATAAGCTAAATGCAACTTCCCCTGGCAGGAAGGATCAAATGCCCTCTGGTAATTTCTCCAAGCACCTCACCTAATATCTTAAACTAAGGTCTGCCTGGAATTGCCTTTATAGGGTAGAGAAGGGGGTTTCTGAGATGACATGTCTCTGTAACAAAGACTAATACTTATGCCAGTTAAATAGCCTTCACAAGAGTCCTTCACAAAAAGTCCTCCAAGCCTTCACAAGAGTCTGCGTCTACTTCACGGTAGTTTTGTATTTTAGTTGCCTTTGAGTTATCAGGGAGCCATGCTTGCTCACTTGGAGGCAAACAGCATTTCTCTCTGGTCTAATTACTTAGAGATCCAACGTGGCCAGGCAAATATGCTGGTAAGATCTAGCTAGTCCCACGATGATTGTGGTAGCATGAGAGAATATTTATACCAGCCAGTACAGAATACATGGTCAGATAAGACTGCCACATTCAGACTATCCCCCTATCTATAAAGTGACCTGCAGGAGGCAATCCAGGGCAGATGCAGAGGGATAGGCTTTTAGGTGTCCTGCAACAATGCCTAGGCTTTTAGGTGTCCTGTAACACAACAGTATTAGAGTCTATCAGGTTCCCTGGCCACATTCAGGACCAGTGGCAGTCCCCTCTGGCTGATGGACATAGAAGCACAATTACCAAATTTAGGGAAGGCTAAGGTTTTAATTATTCATACGTCAATAACACCAAATCTTTCCACACACCACCAAAACCAGCAACCAGTAAAGCAGCAGTAACAGAGAACCAGTAAAGCAGCTGAAGAGAGAGCAAGATCAGAGAGAGCGCAGGAAAGAACTATCAAAGCTTTTCTAGTTTCACAAAGGCAGGGGGCAGGGCTTCACAAA
This sequence comes from Cryptotis parvus, assembly GCA_021461705.1. Lineage (NCBI taxonomy): Eukaryota > Metazoa > Chordata > Mammalia > Eulipotyphla > Soricidae > Cryptotis > Cryptotis parvus. Next base: position 203,946 of record JAJIBD010025186.1, read on the forward strand.
GGCTGTGGGCAGGACTTGACAAAAGCTGGAACAAAGGTAAAGGCATTTTTTACTCTAAAAACGAAGGAAGTGAGAAAGTCTTCTCACCAGGTGCAAAACCCATTAGGAGGCTCAAACTTATCTTCCCGGTGCTGAGTGTAGAATCTTGGGACATTTTTATGTCATCTTGGGCTAAAAAATAATTATTTCTATGATATTTCTAGTCATTTTGTATACACATAGTAAGATAGTCAGAAAGTTATCTAGATCTGGGATTAGGGTCACCTTTCCTGGGGAGATCGCACCATTTACTCCATACTGCATGTCTCTCACCAGACTGATTATTCCAATCCCTTCAGGGTCCTATCTATTTCTTTATGTAAACACAGAGCTTCTTCTATGACCATGCTTCCACTCAGAAGCAAGACCCTTAGTTGTCCCATGTTGAAGCAAGGGGGAACTTTCTCAGGAAGAGAAACCTCTTTCTGGTTCCATCCAGTCCCAGGGTGGGACCTTCCTTTTGGAGTGTGAGGAACTAAAATCAATCTAAAGTCAATTGAGTTATGAATGACCTAAAACCTGAGCTGCGCAGGAGGAAGAGAGTGACATGGAATGCCTTCAAAAGCATCGAAGAAATAGCTAAAAAAGAAAAAGAAACTCTGGCTCTGGGCACATCTCTTCAACTCCACCATTCTCCCTGCATTAACATAAGCCTGAGAGACCTGGGCCCTACAAAAGCAGGATGAGAATGCTATTCAGGTCTCCCAAAGAGGAATTGAAAGAGCTATGCTTGCAATTCCACACCTCACTCAAGTGAAAGAAGGACTCCAGAGCTCCAACCTCCATCTCTGTTCCAGAGGCAGGGACACTGTCTCATTTGCCAAGGCATTGAAAATCAGATGGGCTGGACATGTAATGAGATTTGGAGATGACCGCTGGACTAGAGTCGTTACCAACTGGATCCCCTGGGATGTCAAAAGATCACGTGGCCGCCCACCTACAAGAGGGTCAAACTTCTTCGTCAAGACCCTGAAGGAACGGTCTCAGGCTCTTCATATTCCTGAAGCAACCAGATGTCATTGGGCTACACTGGCACGTGATAGGGTCAAATGGAAATGTCACTGGTGCCTGCTCAAGCAAATTGATGAATAACAGGATGTCAAGTGATCAAGTGATTAAGTTAAGAAATATGGTCCTAGCCCAGGTCTAGTGTTAGCTGTCTTGCTGTATCTATGTAAAAAGGACCCAGCTCCTACACAAAAGCATGAAAAGGGCATAACATAAAGAGAACAGTAACATTTTAGCAAACCTCTGCATTTGTTAGGAAATTTGACACCTACTGAGTTGGAGACAGAGGGTTGTTTACAAAAGAAACCCAATATATTTTCATTCTATCAGCTATCTTTTCATGTTCTTAATGATTTAAAGGAGATTCTGGAACTCACGTAGGGAATTGTATTTATAGGTAGCCTTATGAATTACTATATACCAACTAATAAAGTTTTTGTTAAACTAACTGAGCACAAATCATCAAGAAACAAATCTCATTTTTCTGCTAAAAATAAAATATTTTCTTGCAAGAAAAAATTTTCAGAAATAATGAATTAGTTTTGTTTGTATCAATGATCAGATGAAGCAAGCCATGACTAGCAATGTATTAATTTTGTGAAATAAATCATGATTTTCAGCAAAGTAATTTAGATGACCATTGTATTTCATCATAAAACTATTCAAAACTCCTTAAATAGAATATTCTTTTTTCAGATTCCTCTCAGTTACCGATAAAAACTTTAAAAAATTCAATTTTATCATTTTATAGGATATTACTGAAGCATAGCAAATGATGAATTGGCATTTTTCCTGAGTCAAAACACCCTACATATCCTCCTTAACAATCACATTTGCTTTTCTAAGTGCCTTTACGAACTGTATCCTGGCATATCTTCATGTATTTTAATATGTTGTCCTTTAAAGCAACTGTAGCAGAATAACTGAGGAATTGTTCAAAGAAGTAGCCTTTCATGTATATATAGATATATGTAACTGTTATTAGAGATACAAAGTATCTATTAAATATAATGAAAGTCTTTATGAATTGTCTTACCACTTCTGTTTGAAACCTACCAGCTACTCCTCCTGACTGTTACTTTTAAGATGATACATGTAGTAAGAAATTAATTCTCATTGACCTATTTATTTTTTAAAGATTACATCAAGAAATTTTCAATGGCAAATGATTTTTAAAGCAATAATTTACATAATATAAATTATATTCCAGATGGTCATGTTTACAACTCTCAGGTTACTCTTGTGGTTCTATCAACGTATTTGCAATCTAGAAACCATCCTGACACTGATTCCACAGCTATGTTTACTCAAAGTCTGAAACTCCTATATATATAAAATAATTATTGAGACATATTTATTATATCTTGTGATGAAATAGAAGGGATATTGAATTTCAAAGTAAAAGAAACATTTTGTATCAGAGATATCATTCATATGGAGAACATAGAGAAGCAAAGGTAGGAAATAGTCATAAACAATCAAAACAAAAAATACACTGTGGATTCAGAACTCAGAGCTGAGGTTACCTGAGGGATGTGGGTATGGGAGGCTAAAGGAGAGGGAATCTAATGGACTATAATGGAGGGACAATAGCACTTCAGTGGTGGGTGCAGTGGCAATGTATATTTTGAAGAGCTATGATATTGTACTCCTTAAAAAAATACATTCACATAAAGTAAAATTATGTTAATAAAAATAGAAATGTTGAGTTGTATATTTTTATTTATGCTATGTTCTTTCTAAACTATAGTATCTATCTGCATGTTCCAAAAAAGATAGGAAAAATACATCAGATTATCACAAAGCCAATTATTTTATTGTGGAAGAGGGAGCACATGTAGGGATGCTCAGGGTTTACTCCTGGCTCTGCACTCAGGGATCATCCTGGAGGAGTTCTGGGGACTATATGGGTTGCTGGGGATCAAACTGGGTTAGATACAAACAAGACAAACACCTTACCTGCCAGGATAGTTCTCTAGGCTCCCAAACAAAATAAGCTTAAAGAAAGCATACTCACAGCTGTTAGGAAAAATGAAGTTATAAAATTTGCCTATAAATGGATGGACATGGAGAAGATTATGTTGACTGAAATTAGCCAGAAGGAGAGAGACAGATACAGAATGACTGCATTTATTTGCATTGCATATATATATATATATATATATATATATATATATATATATGCAATGCAAATAAATGCAAATAAATGCATATATATATATATATATATGTGCATATTGAGATGCCAATATCCAAGGTCAAGTGAAACATGACCTTGTATCAGGAGGTCTTGTTAAGGGTGGAAATTGTCACAAACGTGTGGGAGTTAGGAGGCTGGGTAGGACAGAGAATGGAACAGTGTGCTGACAATTGTCGAGGGTACTAGAGCCAACCTAGAACTGAGCATTAAATACAGGCAAAAGGACACACATCACAACCCTTTAATGTATGTTCTGTAGTCCATAGTCTGGAGGGGAAGGAAGGGAGAGAGAGAGAAAGGGAAAGAAATGGGGAACCTTCCAAGGAGGCGGGCTGGGGGGAGGGGAAGGGAACCAGGTAATTGGTGGCGGGAGATGGGCACTGGTGGAGGGATGGGTGCTGGAATACTGTATGACCAAAACCCAGGTATGAACTTTTTAATTGTGTATCTTTGTGATTGTGTATCTCACGGTGGTATAATAAAAATACTTTAAAAAAAAAGAAAGCATACTATTTTCTTCCTATTTAAATTAGATTGCAAACGTGCACATATATTGTAAATATTATTGTACTAGGTAACTACTATGAAACTAAACATAAGTATTATATACTTGCCCAACTTTCCCTTCAAAAGCCTTGAATTTCACATCAAGACTGGTAAGTTTAAAGTCAATTAATATTAGTGGGATTTTTTTCATATTACTTTGTTGATTACTGGCAACATTAAAATTTCGGAGTATATAATTATAGACTTCTCAGTAATACCTCTGCAAGAAGCCTTTGCTTTCTTCATTTATTTGTTATTGAATATTTAATTTTATGCATCTTAATTTTTTAATTTACAAAAGATTCTTAATTGTTTCATATATTGCTATTATCTTTAAATCAAATGAAAATTGTTTAAGTCTACTTTTGAAAACAAGTCTTTTCATCTTTTTATTCACAATTAATGAAATAATTTCATCTGCACATCATCTATTTCACTCAACATAGACTTGTAGCATCAGGCATTACTATGGACACTGCAAATAAACTATGGGCTAGTCTCATATAATAAGCCCCTTCAAATTAAACAATAGTTTGGACTAATTTTTCTATAGTATTGACCTGAAGATTTGCGCAAAAAACTTATTAGCTTTTATGCAACAACTGAACAATTTTTAGTTTTAACCTTGGAGACTTTTAATCATAAAACTTTTCAAAACATTCCCAAAATATAAAATTTTTCATGTTAACATCACTTAAATTTTATACAGTATTTAACTGGCCCTGTGTCCTCTAAGATGTTTTTCTACATATCCTTATTGATTAGCATATAACCAATAATTGCAACTTTTTACCTCTATTTTTTTCATGTACAATCCTACATTTTTTCTCAAGACATAGCAGGTGTGTTTGTGGTTTCCTTAGTCACACCATAATGTTAGACAATGTAAAACACTATTTAAAATGAAGTTTTTCACTATATTATTTCATCACATAGTTACATAATTCTGCCACTAACACAACTAGTAGAAGTAGCATGGATTTTTGAGGTACAAAGTCTCTCATTAAAATCTTATTTTATTATCTCCAATCTGTATAATTGGAGTAAGAAACTTATTTCTAAGCCTGCCTCCTTATGATACAAAGAGGGATTATGGGAGTGGAAAATATCTATAATGTAATTATAACAGAAACAGGTAAGGATAAGTTACTCTATAAATAGTAGTTATCAAGAAAATTGTCAACATCTGGAAGGGTTATGGCATCCTTTCAATAGAACATGTGTTGGCAGAAGGTAGATCTAAGGTATGCGGAAGGAAGGTCTGATGGATACTGCCTGTTAACAGATACACGGGGTATTCTGGCAGACTGTCTCCCAATAATGTTAGTATGTAGAATTCCCTAGTGAGACTGTTAATCAAGCTGCAGTTACACAAACAAGGCTATCCTAGGTCATTTCTCTGCACATTTCCTTGTTGGCTATAACTAGTCCAAGATGGAGTCTAATGGACGATGCTTAAAATTAGGCAGAAAACAGGTTTTTCTTGTTCTTCTGTCTGGCATGTCCTTGCCATCATGGGCTAGTCCTGAAGGCTGCATTAGCAACTGTAATGTGTTCTTTTGTTCATTTCATCTTACTTAGATAGCACCCTCTGCAGGTTTTTGGTTCCTGGTTATCTCCTTCCTATTATTCCTAAATCCTATGCAATGAATGTGAAATGTCTTTGTAATGTAAACCATGCAAACTTTAAGCTGGATTGTCCTCTGGGACCAGGGGATAAGAGAGTTGAGGTCCTTGTGGAGGTCGTCAGTCAGCTCAAGTCAGTAAGCTCAAGTCAGTCAGCTCAAATCAGTCCACTCAGGTCAGTCAGCTCAGGTCAATCAGCTCTGTTCAGTTAGCTGCAGTCAGTCAGCTGCCAAGATAAGAGCTGCTGCCCCTCCAGCTGGTGATCATTAAAAATATTAATGGAAATACGTCTTGTGCCTGGAGTCTCATCTCTGCGCCTCTGACCCTATGGGACATTCCTGCTTCAAACATGTGAAGGACTTTTTGGTTCAGTGAATCTAGTCTGAGCATTGCTAAGTCTTATTTTACCAGATCTTGAGAGATCCAGCATGACATGCCATTAATAGAATAAGAAGGGAGTGATTATGTTGGCAGAAGTCTTTATACACATATGATAGCACTTCAAAAGAACATTATATTCCACCTGCTTCTTTCATATTGACTGCAATATGCAGCAATATAGTGTTATTCATAGGGGGAAATCACAGTTCTGGTTAAGATGGGTAACCTGATAATAGATAACTAAATAATCTATTTAATGCCTCCAGAATGCCATATAAAAATTGATGTTAAAAATTTTAGATAAATTATTGAAGATGCCCTAAATTTACTACTAACAAAGCATCCCTGAAAAATACTGAAAGAATCTCACTGACAAGCTTTTTATTTTACAGAAGGAGGACTTAGAAAGCTTGGAAGCATAATTCAACACTTGGAAACACTTTGACAGCTGGAGATTCCTATCATTTGAGAGTATCTATTAATCTGGTAGGTCCCTGATTTTGAAGAGTCATTACCTAAAGAAAAAGCTGTAATCTTACAGAGATAATGTGAGATTTTCTTTGACATGAGGGCATCAGTGCCAGAAAAAAAAAAAAACACAGGCAAAATTATAGAATGCATCAGATCAGAATCTACGTTATACAGATACTTGCAGGTAAAAGTTAGCGCTGAGTGACTGTTTTTTCTTTCCACTGGAGAAAAATAAGACCCACACAAAGACCCACACATTGAAAGATGATCTACCCACCTATCAAGATCTTTAACAACTTTAAGCTGCTTATATAAATCTGCATCAAATCAACAAATACTCTGAGAGAATAAATTTTTATAGGAAGAAGGACCACTTATGGCCACAAACAAACCTTATGCTCCAGCTGAACAAAAACAATGTTTCTATCTTAAAATTCAAAGATATTTCTCCTTAAATTTCTGCATTGATTTTTTCATTTGGTATAAAGCATTAATCTACATATGGAATGCATATATATGTATATATGTGTATATATGTATATATACACATATATATGTATACATACACATATATCCCATAAATATACATACTGAATTTCACAGAATTAATTTTGATCCATAATTCAGAAGTAGAGGGCAATTTTATTACCTGTTCAAATTCAATCAGTGATTCTAATTTGAATGCCTTCCAGCAGCCAAAGAAGTTATAAATGGCTCTATGCTAGAGTAGGGCAAGATACTGTTTAGTTCCCTCAAAAGAAGTTAAATCTCATGGTCATACATTGGGTGCTTGGCAAAAAATACTGCTGTAATTTTTCTACCCAAGAAGTTCTACAGTAGTGGAGAGATGTACAGATTATCTGATGAGCCTTCAGACTAGCTGACATGCCTTAGGGTTCCCAAACATAATCTATCAATTGAATATTGTCCTTACTTTAAAAGGACCTTGTCAGTCTAATTAACTCATTTAGCTCATTGCTTAGAAATAGATATTTGCTTGCTCCCAGAATGACAGAATGATGGTTAGAAACATCAAACAGATATATTTTTTTAAGTTGTAAGAAGAAACTGGGGTCACTGTTGATAAGACAAGACCTCTCAACAAGGTTGGGTAAGGTAAGGTAAGCCTTCTCCACAAGATTAAGGGAAATGGTACCCAGGTCATTTTCAGAATGTTGTGTTGTGAGGGCTAGAGCCCAAGTTATTGTATTGAAAGTACCTGCTTCGATCTGGGAAAGCCTTACTGGGCATTGTCCCTAAGGTACGGGGAGGTGTCAGGGCAACTGTAAAAGATAAAAATTATCACTACTTCTTCATGTTCCAGTGGTTTTCAGACCAATGCTGGGTCACTATTGTCCCTTAAACACCAAAATTCATACTAAAAACCTTGCAAAACATTGTCCATGGATGATTAATGAAAAGAAAAAAAAACTAACCCAAACATTTCATCAATTTAATCCTATTTCAAATTAAAATCTTACAATACCAAAAATGCTATATTTTAATAGCATGTTTTGTGTTATTTTGTAGTTCTAAAACTTCTGTATTTTCCTTTTTAGCCTGTGTTATATTTGCTATCTATATACATTTCCCTCAAGGAGAAAAAAGACAATAAATTCTATTATTAGAGAGTTCAAATGTAATCGGCATTTTGTAAAGCAACCTATGAACAATATAGGGAAAAAATTATTTTATCTTGATCTTTTCCTTTTTTCTTTCTTCTTTCTTTTCTTTCTTTCTTTCTTTCTTTTCTTTCTTTCTTTCTTTCTTTCTTTTCTTCTCTTTCTTCTTTCTTTCTTTCTTTCTTTCTTTCCTCTTTCTTTCTTTCTTTCTTTCTTTCTTTCTTTCTTTCTTTCTTTTCTTTCTTTCTTTTCTTTCTTTCTTTCTTTCTTTCTTTCTTTCTTTCTTTTCTTTCTTTCTTTCTCTCTTTCTTTCTTTCTCCTTCCTTCCTTCCTTCCTTTCTTCCTTTCTCCCTCCCTCCCCCCCACCTTCCCTCCCTCCCTCCTTCCTTCCTTCCTTCCTTCCTTCCTTCCTTCCTTTCTTTTTCTTTCTTTTTTGGAGAGGGGAGGTTGGATATCCAACACTTGGCCAGGTGTCTCTCCCAGTGACTCTCAATCAACCAAACATGGGGTTCAATAAAAAGAGTCTGATGCTGTGGTTCACATCAGGCCCCATAGTGCTGAAAACCCCAGACCAGCTGGACAGTTTGGAGTCCTCTAGGGACTACACTCAGTGGTGCTCAGGGACCACGAGGGCTGCAACAAGCATTCTCTGAGGATACTTCATGCCATGATTGAACCAGCTTTGACTGCATATAAGTCAGACAGTCCAATCCCTGCACCATCTCTCCAGCCAGCCCCTCTTATTTTATGTTTCCTCCTTAATTTTTGTAGTTTCACCTCTAAGTAAATACTTAGAGAAGATGGAAGTGAGAGGGCAGGAGGCACAGGGGAGACTCCAGATTAAGAAGCAGGTTTGGTAACTACAAAAGGGAGAGGAACAGAAGGAGCATTAGGCAGGTGGCATTTCACACCATCACTTGGTTTTAAGGTTGCAGACCAATGAATGTATCAAGTTACCCTAGTACATTAGAGCAGGGCCCCCTTCTGCAGAAATGGACTTTACTAGCTCCCTTGATCCTTTTCTTGCTCACTGACTGGAAAGAGCTGTAGAAAAGCCTGTGTGAACTCTGAGTCAGACTCAAAGAGGGGCACTAAGCACCTATCTCCTCTCAGAGGGTTTGGTGGGCACATTTCCATGACTCTGGCATTACTAACTATGAAACTAACTCATGTCACTTTCAAAGATGTTCAGGAAAAAGTTTTCAAGTTGAGAAGTCTCTTTTTATGTTTCTCTTACCCTCTTAAATGTTTGTTCTCTTAAAATTAACAAAAATTTGGGAAACAGAAGACCTGAGTTTTTCACCTTGTAGTTTACAATACTGTCAAATAATAGAGTTTCCAAAATACAATGTTCTAAATTCACACCTGTCACCAGTGTCAGCAGGCCTCCACCAATGTCTCAGGGTCCCCTTCTTCTCCCCAGTTCCTGCACAATTTCATTGGAAAGCTTTTAAACATATTATAGGTTAGGCCACATGTTTATTCTAGTATCAACATTTGTGGTGTTAATGTACATTTTGTTATGTCACCTCTTCTCCACCAATGTATCCAAGACCTTGACTAAGTATACATATGTTTCCTTCAGTTTTCTCATCATTTCCATTCATTATGTAACTTGCAATGGAAAGGGTCCTTAGATTAAGACAGACCTAAAGCTTATTTCAGTTTTGCCACCAATGTGATGAATAGTCTTAATATAAACTCTCATCCCTAGTCTTCTCAAGGAAAGCCTTTCTCATGGAAACATTCAAAGAGAGATTCTCAAAGAGGGAAGACGTGGAGAAACATGCCAAATACAGGTGTGCTCATATGATTTGAGTCTACTTGACTGGTCATACTTACATGCATGGGTTGGAGACGTCATTTACATAGGGCTAGTTAGGATCTTCCTTCCAGAATTGTGGGATTAGGTTACACAAGTCTGTTTCTAAAGCATTTGATTTTTTAAAGAAAACCAATTTACAATCACCACTGTCACTCCCCATGATCATTTTCCATTCTGTGCCCATAAATCAAATGCACAGAAAGAGAACAGAATGAACACAAATACTAGAGAAAAAGCAATTAGAAAGAGCAACAGATATGCAAATTAAGAATATCTGCATTAATACCTGATTTTCCCATTTCTTGGTATCAGTATTGCTGTGATCACATATTTCCCCCATGACAGCAGGGTATACTTTGTTATTCATATAACAAATTCCTTTTTATACATAAGTTAGTTTAAACGGATTTCTGTTGCTTTTTACCGAAACAGCATTTAATCAAATAGACAGAGTCCTGATTAATAGATGCTTTTCAGAATAAATGCTTTTCCTTTAACCTAAGCTTTCCTGGAGTTAGCTATTTTCTAAAACCCATTTTTCCATTTTTCTTGTGCTTTCATTTAGCTAGCTCTGGCCAGATTATATTAACTGATTATAGCAATGTTTGGAGACATGAGCAGGAGTCTTATACATATAACCCTTACTGGAGTTAAGTGTAAGGCAAAATCTAAAAAAAAAAAGTTAAAAGATATGCCTAAGATGGCATCATTAAGCAATGGATTCTAGAAACCTGAAAAAAATATCAGCCTCTGGTCTCAGCGTTAGTATAAAGTTTAACTGAGGAATTTGTTTTTTTTTTTTTTTTTTTTTTATTTTTACAATTACAAAGATATACAATTAAAAAGTTCATATTTGGGTTTTGGTCATACAGTGTAGCAGCACCCATCCCGCCACCAGTGCCCATCTCCCACCACCAACGTCCCCGGTTCCCTCCCCCTCCCCCAGCCCTCCTCCATGGCAGGTTCTTTATTTCTTTCCATTTCTCTATCTTTCTCTTTTTCCTTCCTCTCCAGACTATGGATTACAGAACATACATTAAAGGGTTGTCATGTGTATCCTTTTGCCTCTATTTAATGCTCAGTTCTAGGTTGGCATTAGTACCCTCACAATTGTTAGCACACTGTTCCATTTTCTGTCTTACCTAGCCTCTGAAACCTACACGTTTGTGATAATTTCCACCTTTGACAGGACCTCCTGATCTGTGTTTCACTTGACCTTGGATATTGGTTTCATAATATGTACCTATATATTTATGTTATGCAGATAAATGCAGTCATTCTGTAACTGTCTCTCTCCTTCTGGCTAATTTCGCTCAACATAATCTTCTCCATGTCCATCCATTTGTAGGCAAATTTTATAACTTCATTTTTCCTAACAGCTGCATAGTATTCCATTGTGTAGATGTACCAAAGCTTTTTATCCAGTCATCTATTTTCGGGCACTCGGGTTGCTTCCAGATTCTGGCTATTGTGAATAATGCTGCTATGAACATAAAAGTAGGGATGGTGTTTCCGCTGCGTATTTTTGGTTTCCCAGAGTAGATTCCCAGGAGTGGTATGGCTGGGTCAAATGGGAGTTCAATTTCTAGTCTTTGGAGGAATGTCCATATTGTTTTCCAGAAAGGCTGTACCAGCCGGCATTCCCACCAACAATGGATGAGTGTCCCCTTTTCCCCCACACCCATGCCAGCACTTGTTGTTCTTGTTCTTTTGAATATGTGCCAGTCTCTGTGGTGTAAAGTGGTATCTCATTGTTGTTTTGATTTGCATCTCTCTGATGATTAGTGATGATGAGCATTTTTTCATATGTTTTTGGCCATTCGAATTTCTTCCTTGCTGAAGTTTCTGTTCATTTCTTCTCCCCATTTTTTGATGGGGTTGTTTGTTTTTCTTCTTGTAAAGTTCTACCAGTGCCTGATATATCCTGGATATTAACTGAGGA